>CAAKHF010006921.1:5613-21842 GCA_901007745.1 Hippocampus kuda
GCAGAATTCAGCTAGCTACCGAGTAGCGTTCCAGAACCTTTCTCAGTGTCTCTTCTTGTCACATGACGCCAGTTCGCTGACAAGCTTCAGTACGCAGCAGAGCAGCCTTTGGAAACCTGTTTGTTTCCTATTGGGGAAATGTAGGGAATGTAAAGACTTCTCCATAAGTCCGTGAGGTCCATGGCCAGAGTTGCTATCCCTTTAGTCAGTTACTAGCAATGGTGGTAGTCAGTCTCCAAACAAACAACAGAGAGACGGGGGTCGCGCTGCAGAGATGGATGTATTTATGGCACTCGTTCCCCAGGCTCAAACTCAACTCTCGATGCTTATTTTTGCTTTACTATGTACTACTGTATATAATTTCTACATTCGCCCTACAGAGCCACTCACACACTTCTGTAATGCTGCAGGCAGCTCCTCCCGTGTGCCCACTCCAAACGCAAATGGCTGATTACTGTTCAGTTTGAGAGCGGACTCCGGACCGTTTCAATGGTCCACTGTGATGTATTCGGTAATTTCATTGGACAAATGTGATGAGAATATGAGTAAATCTATTGGCAGCTAAAAGCTTGTCAGTAAAAATTCACAAATAAACAGCATCATACTAAAAGCTGCATGGTTCAAAATGTGAAACAAGTAATCTGGAAAGTACGGTTCTTATACTAAACACATGCACAGATTCACACACTCATTCTCATTAATGTTAACTCATGAATTAACTAGTGCTGCCTTCATGAGTGACTATGTTTTTATCTCCACGGGCACTCTTTCCACACTCTGGGCTCTGCTTTCGTAAATCGAAGCGGCTTGCCTCGTTCCACTCCTGAGCGCCCTCCCCCAAACCCTCTGGTTGTCATGGTAACAAAAGCCGTATCCTGCATTGGTTGGTTGTTGCATGGGGTATTTTGACAAAAGCATGTCACAGATATTGGAAGCAAAATGCATAATAAATCTCCTTCTCTTTTGTGCCATCATTCATCCGCGGGCTATTTAATGGTAATCATCTCATGTTCTCCCTTCATCGTTCAGACTTGAGTGTGGTGTGATTGAGGCATTGTAACCATGACGACCCACGTGACGCTTGAAGATGCCCTGTCCAATGTGGACCTGCTGGAGGAGCTGCCCCTCCCAGACCAGCAGCCATGCATTGAACCCCCTCCCTCCTCCATTATGTACCAGGTACAAACCCACCTACACTCTCACCTGTCCAGCTAGTGTCAATGTATCTTACTGTCCTCACTAATCTCCCCCTTCTTCTCCAGGCCAATTTTGATACCAACTTTGAAGATAGGAATGCATTTGTGACTGGCATTGCTCGTTATATTGAGCAAGCTACAGTCCACTCCAGCATGGTGAGACCTTTTTTGTATTTTCAAATGGTTCATTACCACTGGTCTGCCATCATAATTAGTATGGCCAACTGTTTGGTTGTTGGTCCAGCCAAAAATTACGACAGAGCAAAGTTCCACTCAACTTCCTCCTCCATGAATGATGTTGTGAGGGGGACTTGTGTGACTCGACTTACAAATAGGGGAAGCTGTGCTTTATTCAAGTCTATTTCATCAAGAAGTCCTACTGTGGCTGAAGCTAGTCTATTTTAGGATGATAGAACGAGTGGTATTGAGAAATCTGTCTCACCTATTTCTGAATGGAGGGAATTTCTGAATGGAATGTTCCCCTGCTGAAATATTAATAAGTGCCCATTCATAATGGAACAAGTTGCTCATCTGAGAGGAACGTACTATTCTGTGAAGACATTGTAAATTTAATACAAACCTGCACTCAATAAAATTCTCAACAATAACTTGTCAAAATGATCTGTGTAACTGACAAACTGCAAACAAAACAATTGCTCAAATGTTCTTCTGGTTTGAAAAATCCATATTGTTGTTTCGTGTAATATGTTACATCATTATTTTTGAGACTGTATTGGTTAACTTGATAATGTAATTGTAATTAGCATTGTTTAAGTTTCCATTTTTATTTTATTAGTATTGGATTGGATAAACTTTATTGTCAAATGTACTGTATGTGTAACATACAGCACAGATGAAATTTCTTCCCTCTCAACATAAAACAATAAAACAACAACAACAAAAAAATCATAATAGCAGCTTATTAATGACCAGCATTTTATTTTTTATTTTATTTTATGCTTGAGGAACACACTGTTAACATGGTTGAAATAACGCATTATTACTTTTACACATTGTGCAGAATGAAATGCTGGAGGAAGGACATGAGTATGCTGTGATGCTTTACACTTGGAGAAGCTGCTCTCGAGCTATTCCACAGGTAACATTCAGACACAAATAAATGTTGATTGGTCGACTCACACTTTATTTTTACTTCACTGACTGGACTGTGAAATCTAGTGTGGTGTATGTTATATTGTCATGTTCAACCCACAAGTTCCCCTTCCGATGGGTGGTAGCGCAAACTTAAACATCAAGAAACCGAAGAAAACTTTGAAACAAAAAAAAATACACAAAACAAGATGTATTTATATTTTACTGCAATTATCAGCATTCCTTCTTTCAGTGCTGCAATTTATCTTGTGGTCCTGAATTGACGCTCAATTTTAAATGCTCCAATTCATTTAGTGTATGAGCTAGAATGGCAAGATCTGCAATGGTGCCCTCTGGTGTTTATTAGGTGAAATGCAATGAGCAACCCAACAGAGTTGAGATCTACGAGAAAACAGTGGAGGTGTTGGAGCCTGAAGTCACCAAGCTCATGAAGTTTATGTACTTCCAAGTAAGACATTTTAAAGTGATAATTAATATAAGGGCATGAGTGTCTAAAGGATGTACTGTTTGCACATCTAAACATCTCTTTTTTGCTTTGCATCAGAGCAAATACTGATGTGTTATTGGGTTCAATTTGTTTTTCTTCTTCAGCGGAAAGCTATAGAACGTTTCTGTAGCGAAGTGAAGCGTCTCTGCCATGCTGAGAGAAGGAAAGACTTTGTTTCTGAGGCCTATCTCCTCACTCTGGGCAAATTTATCAACATGTTTGCTGTACTGGACGAACTGAAAAACATGAAATGTAGCGTAAAGAATGATCATTCTGCTTACAAAAGGTACTGTGCCATAAAAAATGCAACCTTTCTCATTGCTGCATTTGCTTTTCCAAAAGGGACACTGGTTAATGTGTCAGGCTCTCTTTGTCTTCAGGGCTGCTCAGTTCCTGAGGAAGATGGCTGACCCTCAATCCATCCAGGAATCTCAGAATCTGTCCATGTTCTTAGCCAACCACAACAGGATCACTCAGGTTTGTTTGTTATATGCTAATGTTTACTTTATCTACTTCTTGGATTATTCCCACCAAATTGTGTAACTTCACTGCTATGCAAAACAATAAAAAATAAAAACAGCCCTGGCCTGTATAATTTTATTGTGTTTTCTTCCTGGTCTTGCTGGTGTCTGCAACGACTAGCAGAGCAACAGCAGCATGCTGGTCCATGCTGGTGTCACAAGCAAGACCAGCAGCAAAAACAGAACAAATAAAGCCAAGATTCGAACACCCAATCTGCACTAACGAACCATAGTGGCCCAGCAGGGCCAGCATGTTGTTGTTGCCCTGCCAGGCGCTGGAGATATCTGGTGATCAGCTGGACTCTTGCTGGTATCACCACCTACCAACAGGGCAACAACGGCATTCTAGTTTTGCTGGGAAACCGTGGCTTCGTTGGTAGAGTGGGCTGTCCAATGACCTAGGAAGTATCTACTCTATATGCAAAGAACTGTGGGCATGTCTAATTGTAAGTGACCATTTCCAAACTTTGAATAGTATATGTTCTCTCTGTTGTTTTGTGTTTGTGTAGTGCCTGCACCAACAGCTGGAAGTGATTCCAGGTTACGAGGAACTTTTGGCTGATATCGTCAACATCTGTGTAGATTATTACGAGAACAAGATGTATTTGACTCCGAGTGAGAAACACATGCTTCTCAAGGTACACACGTTTCATGCTTTCTTACCAGCCGTTTTACTGTAGTCATGCGCTTGAGGTCGGTGGTTGTCTTTTTCCACCCTAAAACAACATGTATATGTGTCAGGTGATGGGATTTGGTCTTTACTTGATGGATGGGAATGTGAGTAATATCTACAAACTAGACGCCAAAAAGAGGATCAACCTTAGCAAGATTGACAAATTCTTTAAAGTAAGACTTGGAACTTTTCAATCTATCTCTGTCCAAAATCAACCGTATCAGAAGAGACTTTCTTTCGTGTGCTTTTAAGCTTCAAGTGGTGCCACTATTTGGAGACATGCAGATAGAGTTGTCCCGCTACATTGAGACAAGTGCTCACTACGAGGAAAACAAGTCCAAGTAAGAGACCCATTAATACACACTTTCAAATGAACAGGTTCCCTTCCTTCTTGAACCATATGAACCCTTCCTCGTCACCCCCTTGTGCACACAGGTGGACGTGCACCCAGAGCAGTATTTCGCCACAGTACAACCTGTGTGAGCAGATGGTCCAGATCAGAGAGGACCACATTCGCTTCATTTCTGAACTGGCGCGCTATAGCAACAGCGAAGTGGTGACGGGCTCAGGCCTGGACAGCCAGAAATCAGATGAGGAGTACAGAGAGCTTTTTGACCTTTCACTGAGGGGTCTGCAGTTGTTGTCCAAGTGGAGCACGCATGTCATGGAAGTTGTGAGTAGTACCTTTTGAATCTCCTCTTGTATTGTAGCTCATTATCATTGTGTACGTGTGTGTACCTGGCGTGTTAGAAGTCGCCGGTGAGTGTTTGTGTATTCTTAAAGGCACCATCAAAATAATCCACCCTTTCTGGCTCTTTCAGTACTCATGGAAGCTGGTCCATCCCACAGATAAATTTTGTAACAAGGACTGTCCGGGCACAGCAGAGGAGTATGAACGAGCCACACGTTATAATTACACCAGTGAGGAGAAGTTTGCGCTGGTGGAAGTGATTGCCATGATTAAAGGGCTTCAGGTGCGAAAGACCGCCTCAGGTTTTTGCGTGGTCTTTTTGCCCTTTTGTATAGAGTATCTATGGATATGCTCAGATTCGGACACATAAACCATCTTTTGTTGACACCGCTTCAAAACTTTCTTCCCAGTACAAGTGTGATGCTAGTACTCATTCTGATGTCGTTGTGCTAATCAGGTCCTGATGGGCCGAATGGAGTCCGTGTTTAATCAGGCTATCAGGAACACCATCTACGCAGCACTGCAGGACTTTGCCCAGATGACCCTCAGAGAGCCTCTGCGCCAAGCCGTGCGCAAGAAGAAGAATGTCCTCATTAGGTATGTACAGATCATTTGCTCAGAAGCACAACTGATGGACTGTATGTCATGTTGTCTCATGTGGCTCTATCTGCCCATTTTCTTTCTCTTCAGCGTTCTTCAAGCCATTCGAAAAACCGTTTGTGACTGGGAAGGAGCGAGGGAACCGCCAAATGATCCGTGTCTGAGGGGGGAGAAGGACCCCAAAGGCGGTTTTGATATCAAGGTGCCCCGGAGAGCTGTGGGGCCTTCGAGCACACAAGTAAGTTTCACTGAAGTTAACAAAAGGGACCGAAATGAATACACGACATGCAACAAGTGAAAGTGCCCTGGTGTGTAATTCCTCTCAAAGTATGTTAAGTTGCAAATACTATACACATGGCAGCCACTTCCTTAGTTACACCAGTACAAGAGGATTAAGTCCAACAAATTCTTCCCCTCATCGGTAATGACGCGTATCGTATATTCACGACCGTAAGATGCATTTCGAAGTCTTGCATTTTCTCCCAAAGTGGTCTAATAATGTGGGTCGCCTTGTGTATGCACCGAGTTCCAAAATCTGTGAATGCTATTGTGTCACTTCGATGAGGCATCCACTTCACTGACTGATGTTGTGCCGACATGCTGTTTATATAGAGGAAAGGCGGCCGTAACTGAGGACAGCGTGCGGACGTCAAAGTAGGAGTGGTGGGCGTGAAAGAGGACGCTGAAGGCATGCCCCTAGTTTTACCAAGAGTGCGTCCAACAATACAGTGCGTCTTGTGTACATGTTAAATACCGGAATAGCACCGTAACTGACACCACGCCTTTTAATACGGTGCGCCCTATGGTCGTTGAAAATCCGGTGGTTTTAATTTTCTTCATGGTTATGACTGGAATCGTAGCAACAACACAGAACTGCACTCTTAAAATTTTATTGAGTATCGTATCACTATAGAGTTGCTCTTGTTTTCAATCTCATTAAATTGTCAAGCGTTTCTTCTTCATGGTCCCTCTTTGTGTTTCCTGCAGCTGTACATGGTGCGCACTATGTTGGAGTCACTGATTGCAGACAAGAGTGGCTCTAAAAAGACCCTGCGCAGCAGTCTGGATGGACCCATTGTGGTAGCCATAGAAGACTTCCACAAACAGTCCTTCTTCTTCACACACTTGCTCAACTTCAGTGGTGAGGACAATCTCCCTGCACAGACAATGAATGACCTCATTGAGCAAGACAGTTGAGGTCCTTGTCCTTAATCAGTTAATCAGTCCATCAGGGGCTGATCAGGCCTCCTCGTTCCCCCGAATCTCGAATTATTCGTTTTAGACAGACAATACATTTTGGACACTTGTTTGTTTCTAACTCTGTCTGATCAGTTTGAGAAAGGCTCTTTTATTTTCTTTCGGTTGGATGATTTGGTGACTTCAGGTTTGACCTTGAACACATTTGGGATGAACTCGACCTGGGATTGAGAGTCAGAGGCTCTTGTCTCTGACTTCTGACCTTGCAAATGTTCTGCTGTATGAATAGAAAGCAATTCGCACAGACAGGCACCATAATGTTGCAGAATGTCTTCCTGACATACCATATGTTCATTACGTTCCTTTTGTGTCTCGCTATGTTCGTATATTAAGTGTGTATGGCTAAAAAGCTGACGTATTTGACCTAACACAATGTGTGGACGATAAACAAAATGACTCGAGTGTATGAATCTGCATTTATTTGAAGAAACACCTCACTTTGTTCTGTCCTTTGAATGTCCAGAGGCCCTGCAGCAGTGTTGTGACCTGTCCCAACTCTGGTTTAGAGAGTTCTTCCTTGAGCTAACCATGGGCCGCAGAATCCAGTTCCCTATTGAGATGTCCATGCCGTGGATTCTCACCGATCACATCCTGGAGACCAAGGAACCGTCAATGATGGAGTGAGTCCCACTTCCTCAACAAGTCAGATTGGGTTTTGAACCAAAGGGTTTGTGTTTAATGCTTTCCTCATTTGGCTAGGTATGTGCTGTATCCCCTGGATTTGTACAATGACAGTGGCTACTATGCTCTTACTAAGTTCAAGAAGCAGTTCCTCTATGATGAGATTGAGGCTGAGGTAATGTCTCACGGTATCCTCAATTCAAATGTCATTATTTTATGACCATTTCTTGAAATAAAAGTGTTTACTCCTTCTTCACAGGTCAACCTTTGCTTTGATCAGTTTGTCTACAAGTTGGCTGACCAGATATTTGCATACTATAAAGCAATGGCTGGAAGGTAGGACGTGTGAATTGGTCCTAATCAGTTGATTAGGCTCAATAATTTGCACCGCTTAAAAGGGTTTTGTTTTTTCTTTCCCCCCCAAAGTGTCCTGCTTGACAAGCGCTTCCGTGCAGAGTGTAAAAACTATGGGGTGATTATCCCGTACCCTCCTTCAAACCGCTACGAGACGTTGCTTAAACAGAGACATGTGCAGGTACTAAAAACAACTTGAATATATAACTGTGCACTTGACTTATTTATTTATTCACTCGGTTCCTTCTGTGCGCTACAGCTTCTGGGTCGCTCCATTGATCTGAATCGTCTTATCACCCAGAGGATCTCTGCTGCCATGTACAAGTCTCTGGACCATGCCATCAGCCGCTTTGAAAGCGAGGATCTAACCTCTATTGTGGTAAAGATCACATATCGTACAGCGGGGAAATAGCTCAGCGTTCGATGTCGATTTTAAAGGCAACACTTTGTGTCACGCTTGGGTCAGGAGTTGGAGTGGCTTCTGGAGATCAATAGACTGACCCACCGGCTTCTGTCCAAGCACATGACCTTGGACAGTTTTGATGCCATGTTCCGTGAGGCCAATCACAACGTCTCAGCTCCCTACGGCCGAATTACGCTTCATGTCTTTTGGGAGCTCAATTTCGATTTCCTCCCTAATTATTGCTACAACGGATCCACCAACCGGTCTGTCCTTGCTTGAAGATACAGTATGCGTTTTTTCAATGGTAAAACGTTGAACTGTTTGAAGCTTGTTTTATTTTCAGATTTGTACGCACAGCTATTCCTTTCACCCAGGAGCCCCAGAGAGACAAGCCAGCTAACGTGCAGCCTTATTACCTGTATGGGTCCAAGGTGTGCCTTAGTCTTACGCACATTTAATTTCATTTTCAAAAAGATTGTTTAACGACTCAGGTTGAAAGAGACTGTGTGTTTGCTGACTGACACTGATTCTTTCTTTGTCTCCTCTTTTCCACTTAGCCTCTGAACATTGCCTACTCTCACATATACAGCTCCTACAGGAACTTTGTTGGCCCACCTCACTTCAAGACCATTTGTCGTCTTCTTGGTTACCAAGGCATTGCTGTTGTGATGGAGGAGCTGCTCAAGATTGTCAAGAGCTTGGTATTCATTGTTATTTTCCCCTGGGCCCTCATGAGCATGTCCCCACCATCTTTTTTTTTTTTCGTGGGCTCTGAATATGACTTTATGGTTCATCTTTGTGTCCCCTCAGTTACAGGGCACCATCTTGCAGTATGTAAAAACACTCATTGAAGTCATGCCCAAAATCTGCCGCCTACCCCGCCATGAATACGGCTCCCCCGGTGAGTGATTCAATGACAACACTTGGAAGGTTAAAATAGTTTGGCATGTATGCCATAAAAGGCGCACCGCTTTGCATCCCATTCAGAATGACCTCCTGGCATCTACATTTGACCTGCAAATTCAGATCAGACTTTTGGCAGCTGGGCTACCGCTATGAGAAGTGTTTGGTAATCCTTAGATTACCAACGTTCTGTACCACAAGTTCTGACCCGATTTACTCGCTTGAAATCTTACTACCATCAGTTATCCTCTCTCATCCTTAACTGCAAGGGCCTGATGCTTGGACACAGTGTGGGTCAACAAATCCTCTGACATCATTCAATCTTAGATTATTAGTTGTATGGATGCACTTTGTCGTACCAAACAACCCATTTGTTTTTAACCGTGGGTGGAAAAAATATTTATCTTGGCAGGATTTGTAATTTATGTCATAAAAAGATTGAGTGGACAGCAAGATTTCCATCCTCTTTTAATTGCAGGGATCTTGGAGTTCTTCCACCATCAACTCAAGGATATAATCGAGTACGCTGAGCTCAAGACAGATGTCTTCCAGAGCTTAAGGGAGGTGGGAAACGCCATTCTCTTCTGCCTGCTCATCGAGCAAGCTCTGGTAAGATCACGATTCTGCTGCTGACATGACAGTTTAAGCTGGTATAAGATCCCCCAGCCTGGAATGCAAATGTGTTGTGTCATTTGTGTGGGAGTCTAAAGTTTTCTGCCTGATTGAAAATGTCCTCTAAATCAGCTATCACAGAGTCTTTCAGGCCCCAGTCTGAGTGCTACAGTGAGTTTAATCTTGAAACTATGATTCTATTTCTCATTACACGCTGGCATCAACCACAGGTGGTAAGGACATGGGTTTTGTTCATTGCCGTCTAAATAACATTGAGATGATTTCTTTCTTTCCGTTTCTCTCATTTTGCTTTGGCTTGCAGTATTCTCTTTCTGTTTCTGTGTTTGCATGACGTGGTTTTATATCACATCAGGCCTAGAGAAAACAGATGTGGCATTAACTGAGATCTAAAGACAGATAATAAAACAATAACAAGCTACTGTATAAGAATCCCACTGTGCTTTTCATCCACGGAGGAAATTGTGTCACATTGTTGGAAGCTTGCTATTGCAGTCACGTGATGAACATGTATTCTGATTCTAGGTGCATGTTTCTTGTTTGCATAACATCTCATTTTTACATCAAACACTAACCTTTTTTAAATAGGCGACATCTGTGGATATCCTGTTTTATTTTAACATACGTTCTGTACATAGAAGCATGTGTCCTGCTTTTATTACTGCATTGCTCGTCCTGTCATGAATGCACACACTTAGAACTTATTTAACATTAGTGTTTCATTTCATTTAAGCTTGTGTGCCTTCAAGAAATGCCATTACATGCTAAAAGAACAGTAAAAGTTGATTTGATCTTAAAATATGACGACCCTGATTTGCTGAAATAAATTATTAATCTTACAAAACAGTTTAGATAGTTCCATTATCACAACTTTTTGGGAACAGTTTTGGGAAGGCCTTTTCTGCTCCAGTCTTACTGTCTCCGAGTGCACGCAGCAAGGTCCATAACGTACTTGCGTTGGAAGAACCTGAGAGCTCTGACCTTAACCCAATCAAAACCCTTTTAGGATGAACTAGAACTCAGCTTGTGTGCCAGGCCTTCTCGCATCAACTAATTCCATATGCTTTCATTTTCACTGCTAACTCGACAGTGATACTGACGCCCAATTGTTATTATTGTGTTAAATGTCCAAAAAAAATAAAAATACAACATGTGAGGGACATTATTTTTTTCAGATATGTAGATATCTAACTGACACAGCATGCACAAACTATGGATAGGAGAGTATGGTGGATGAATGAGAAATTAACATCACTTCATGGCTTACCTGCATGCTCGAGAAGTCTTAAAATGTTTTTAAGCATCACAGCCCATTCATACTATTTTATCCTGTATACTTTGTTTTAATATTAGTCACAGGAAGAAGTGTGTGACCTTCTTCATGCTGCCCCCTTCCAAAACATTCTCCCAAGAGTATACATCAAAGGTATATTTGGTTAGAAATCATTCAAATTGAATGGGCGATTATTTTTTTGACATGAAAAATGTTTGTGATGTGTAGAGGGAGAGCGTCTGGAAGTGAGGATGAAAAGACTGGAAGCAAAGTACGCCCCTCTCCACCTGGTGCCTCTGATTGAAAGGCTGGGAACCCCTCAGGTATTTTTCTGCTCGTGCAAACCCAGCTCTCTTTTATATATTTAAAGTTGAATGTATGTTATTTAATTGTTTTGTCTTTCTGGTAGCAAATTGCCATTGCACGTGAGGGAGATTTGCTGACCAAAGAACGCCTGTGCTGTGGCCTTTCCATGTTTGAGGTCATCTTGACGCGTATCCGCAGCTTCTTGCAAGACGGAGTGTGGCGCGGGCCTCCTCCCACCAATGGTGTCATGCATGTCGATGAGTGCATGGAGTTCCACCGCCTCTGGAGTGCAATGCAGTTTGTGTATTGCATTCCAGTGGGCACTCACGAGTTCACAGCAGAGTGAGTAACACCAGATTTATGTATGTTGAATACCAGAGGTCGGCATCATTAATCTGTCAGGGAGGTGCCATCAGTATTTCACGCCGGCCCACGTGGGCCCAGTCCGTCGGCGGCAGTCATTCAGCGCTGAGAATGTAATGTCCACATCACACACAGGCGACGCGCAAGCAAAGACAAAACTCAATCATGAAAAAAAATTACAAGAAAAACAACATACACACAGCGTTGTGATCTGTGAAATAAAAACAATATGGGGCAATGATGCCACCTAGCGCTGCGTGAGGGTACATTAGTGAAAACCCTCACTCCTTCGATCCTTGAGATAAAGTAAAGACAAAGTAACCTAACACTTACTCGTCTGAAATTAGGTGCTGTACATTGACAGACTGAGTTGCATCATGTTACAAAGGTATAATGGCTGGCATTTATTTTATCCAGTGATGCATCAAAAGTGACTGAGAAGCCAGCCAATGATGGTGCGGTCGGATGTGTGCAAAAGGACATAAACAGAAACCTAGCAATGATGGTGCGGTCGGATGTGTGCAAAAGGACATAAACAGAAACCTAAGTGGCAGTAAGAGTTCATTGAATCACTGATGACTTAAAAATTCCAGCGGGGCACTTTGAATCGATTCAAGCAGGTGACTTGTCTGGCGGCTAAGACTAGCACTAGTTGTCTGGTTACCACGAGGTAAAACAAAAAAATACTTGCAATAAATACGGTACTATTTGTGAAATTGTAGTAGTAAAGTAGTAGGAGCATTACTGCCTCAACTGGCCTGTAGCAATGATTATTTTCTTACTTTTCGAATACTCCCAACACACACAATTGTAATTAATGACAGTAAATCAGAAGTGTAGAATGACATGTGTGCTTTGACCTTTAGGCAGTGCTTTGGCGATGGCCTGAACTGGGCCGGCTGTGCTGTCATTGTTCTGTTGGGACAGCAGCGTCGTTTTGATCTCTTTGACTTTTGCTACCACCTGCTCAAAGTGCAAAGACAAGATGGCAAGGATGAGATCATCAAAAATGTGGTGGGTGCACTGTAACTGTCGCAGAAATTAAGTACCGACCACATGTTTTTAGTCTTCAATGTTGTCCAGTTGCTTGATTAACTGCCATTCACGTGTTCACTATTCTCTTCTTCACAGCCACTGAAGAAGATGGCAGATCGCATCAGGAAGTACCAGATCCTTAACAATGAAATCTTTGCTATCCTGAACAAGTACATGAAGGCCGTTGAGACAGACAGTTCCACTGTGGAGCATGTTCGCTGTTTCCAGCCTCCTATACACCAATCCCTGGCTACCACTTGTTGAAAATAGATGTCGGCAGACAGCACACACTGAAACACCCACATTCCTCATGGATGTGATGCCCTTTCTCGTCTATCGATCTCTGGTCTCTTACAGTTGTGAGTTACTTCAGTTCCCCCTCACATTGGCTAAAGAAATTCTGTTTTGAATCATCTCAAACTGTTACCCTCAATGAAATTTCGGCGAATGCTTGCAATCGTGGAGTCAAGGAGAGGTGGAAGTACAAAGTATATCTTCACAACTGAATTTGTTTATGTGAATATATACATGACTTGCAATCAGATTCATGCATGCTCTCTCATATTCTTTCAGCTGGACACCACATTGGATTACTTAAACAGATGAGAAAATATGTGTCTAGGTCTTTCATGACTGTGAGTCCTAGCATAAGGTAAACGCTATTCCTAATGGATGCTAATTATTCAAGTTGGGGAGGGGGGGCAATGTCAGCAACAAAACCAGAGGCACGACGACAGATGCTATGGGCTCACATCCACATTCCCGAATATATTTCTTTCTCATTTATGTAATTATTTGGTGTGGCTATGATAGGTCATCTGTCTATGAATCCAGTGATTTCTTTAAAAAAAAATAATACAGTATTTTTTTTTTTAAATGTGTCCGCTTACTAGCAAGGAAACAATGTTACATGGCCAGTTTCATTTGCGTTTCATTATCCCACCCACTCCAAACTCTTTTGATTATCTTGACACATTTTTATTCAACGCAAATTTCAATGTAAATTTCACAGTTGAAATAAGTGAAGTGATGTGTGTTGTAATTGTTCTTGTTTTAATATGAATACTTTTATTTACATATTCTTGGTATGCTTTTCTGCTTTGGACTGGAAACCTCATTTCTTTTTCTTTCATTGCCTGTTGGAAAGATTTTTATATGCTGTTCACGAATACAGTGTTGGTATTCCTTAAGTAGAAAGAAAACAAAATGATTGGTGAATATGTTTTGTTTTTTCAAGAATCTTAAACAGCAACAAGGTGAGTAAATACCTCTAGGTGGATGACAACAGTGCTGTACTAGATTAACCTGTTTGGCGCGTGTGTGTGTGTGGATGATGCTGGTCCAATAGATGTGTGAAATGAAGAAAAACATGTCATTAATTGAGCATTTCTTGAAAATAGTATTGATTATTGTTGGATTTTTGCTTTAGCAGTGCTATCAAGATGTGATAAATTAGCCCTTATTTTTTACAAGAAGGATAACAGATGACTTACTCAACAATAACCCCTACTTGTGATCTTTTTCTGCATACATTTTCATTAAGAAATGTTCTTTTGTAACTATCTTTTTATTATATTTATTCAACTTTGATCTATTGTTCATTTACAGGTTAATCGAGTAAAAATAAAGTATGTATCTTTGTGAAACTTAAGCATGGAAGTGTAATTTATTGTCATTGGCGGCTCCATTTGTGACATGAGGCTTTGTTTATGTAATTGTACAAGTGACCATGTTTTGAAGCACTGGAAATGGGGGGGAAAAAGATTATCAAATGGACAACAGTGGCCCTGCATCGGATGAGAAATTATGTTGTATTTCCATGAAATAAAACATGTTTAACTGAAAAGAGGTGTCACGCTCGAGTATTTTGGTTTAATTTTATTTGCACATTGTGTATCTGCAAAAGGCATTTTGAATGTGAAGATTCAGAGTCTGATCAACTTAAAACAGTGAATTTGGTCTTGTGCTCGCCATTACTGAAGACGTCATGTTCTGCGCCATTATTATGAATTGCTAGTATCCAATAAAAACGAAGTACAACTTTAGCTACAACTGGGGCTGCTGGAAATGGTGAGTGTGATATTTTTTGTCGTTGTCACCGGTTTGCACAAGATGCATCATTTTGATGAAGAATATGCATTTGAATGGTGTGTTACTGTATTTTTTTAAACAATCTTTATTGAACAAGTCAGGATACAATTCTCAGTAAGCAGAAAACAAAAAGTGTATTACTGTAATTTATTTAAACGTAAACGCTTGCGTGACGTCAACAGTCAGCCGACGTTCATTGGTCACACACACGGAAATGCGTATATGACGTATTTTTGAAATTTCAGCGCTGAAACTCCAGTAGCTGTTTGCTGCTGTCCTTGTGAGCTGCGCATTTTGGGCATTCGGGAAAAATAATCAGAATCTTGGGAATCGAAATGTCTTTCGCAAGAGCTCCTTTGAAAAGGTTCAACGAACCTGTTGGTAAGTAAAATCGATCGGTGTTTTTTTTACGTTGCGGATTTGCAGCAGACTCGTACTAGCATCACGCACGCAGCGTTGGTTTTATTTCAAAATTGTAGGACAATTTAGATAGCAACCTTTGGAAGAATTTTGGCCGTTATTATATGTTTCATGTTGTCGAAGTAAAACAAGTAATAAACCACACACAATGTTTATTTTTGTCGCAACCGGTAACTTGACCAAGTGTTTTGCCGTGAATCGCGCACTACAAGTACAAATCCTGTAGCGGTGGAAGTGTACCAGCTTGTGGCATACTAGGTATCGCAATCGTCTCAATGGAGATTCTTTATTCCATCGCGTCACAAGTTCAAATACCGTTCTGTACCTTTTCAATTTTTATTATTCTCTAATTTTGGAATGACTCCTATACAAACAAGTACAATGACACGATAACTCTCTATTACTACCTATTACTCTATTAAGTGTTGTAAATTCGGAAAATCTTCTTTTACCCAAGGTTGCGCCCCTGCACCGGGCATCTATGACATCAAACCTGAAGAACTGAAGGGGCCTGCATCCTTTGAGAAATCTGATCGGTTCAAAGATGCAAAGGCAGGTTGGTAACAGGTTAATCTGATAGACATATTACTACACTGACCTCATGAAATCGTGTGTAACGTCGTTGTTTTCTTCATTTGTGTGTTCAGTGCCCCCATCATCACCTTCCAGAAGTACACTGATGTCTCCAGTCAGAAGAACACTATCAGTTGATGGAATGGTAAATTACAATTGACATTACATTATTGTTATAATATGAACGATATAATTTCAATTAATTTGGGTCCATACAATTTCCTTGCCATTTTAAATGTATCTTACAGGTTGAGGCGTCAAGTACAAAAAAGAGAGAACATTCCATGACCTTGGAAATGAAACAACATCGATTATTGGAGAAAGAGGTGCACCTTTTTAAAACAAAATTTGGGCAATGCTACAACAACCAGAATTCAGAACCAGCAGCTGCTATAAAAATAATAGACTTATATGGCGCAATATTGATTTTTGTTTTTCCCTCCTTGTAGATCCGCTTACTGGTCCAGCAGAGAGGGGAACAGGATCGACGGTTGTTCTCCCTTGAGGAGGACTTAAAAAAAGTGGAGGCCAAGTTGTTGGCGGCAGTCAGGGAGAAGACCGGTCTCACTGCTAACATCACCACCCTTGAAAGACAGAAAGCTGAACTCAAGAAAGTCAATGAATTCTTAAAAAACAAGGTTTGTTATATTCTTCCTTTTGTGTGTGTGTGTGTGTGTGTGTGTGTGTGTGTGTGTGTGTGTGTGTCATAGTGGATCTTA
>CAAKHF010006922.1:0-10903 GCA_901007745.1 Hippocampus kuda
CCCCCCCCCCCATCAAAATAGTAAGGATGGCATGTGAAAAAAGTTGCACAACTTTGTTTGGATGTGTCATTAACCTCTACGTGTGAGAGTGAGAGTTTACAAACGATAACAGTTTTTGCTAGTCTAAAAAAAATAAAAATATGCATCAAACACTTGTCACCTTCCCTCTGGCCCCTTTGCCACCTCCCTTTGCGAAAGTGAGACTGACTCGCCTACACATAATGAAGACTTCTGCTGTCTCTTTCATTCTCATCCCCTCTCCAGGATCAAATCCCGCTCTCAACAGACATGTCACCCCTTTCCCTATAGAACCAAATCCTTCACAGCCTTTGATTTCTTTCGCTCTCTCGTCTTCTTATTAACTGTCAGCCTTTACCCTTCATCTCGCCACATATGCCAAAAGCACTGCGCTGCTCTTTAGATTGAAACCGGGATATTCTTGAATGAAACTTTGAAATGATGTATGAGGGATCCTGCTAAGGAAAATAAAAGAAAAGAAAGGGAAAAAAAACACAACGCTGAAGCAACAAAGGGAAATGTCCCATCATGATGTGAGAATCCATCAATCCATCTTCTATATTGCTTATCGCGTCCGTGGTCATGGGGAGCGAGAGCCTATCTCGGATAACTTCAGGCAAAAGACCCATCGTAAAAATAAGTCATGTAAAAAAAACAAAAAAAAAATCTTTGCTGATTGTAAGATATTGGCAGCAGCCTATTTTCTAAGTTCGAAATAGAGGATGGCGGGTCACCTAAATAGACATCTTATGCTGAAGAATTGTGTGTGCCTGCTTCCACCTACATCTTGAAAAGCCCCCCCCCCTCCGCCCCCAATAAAGGATATGCGACATTTGCATTGAAGGAGCACATCCGCAGTGAGTTGCTGAGAAAATGAATGGTTTCTTTGTTGTTTCATTACACTGACTCCAGGCTGTCAGTGGCATGGGAAAAAAAATAGGGCATGGTATGCTGCCAGGTTATTTTTGGTTTTAATGTCATTAGCTACACACACATACACACACACATTTCTTTCAGCGTGTGTGTGGGAGGACAGGCACTGACAGAAGTGTTGAATACTGACTATTACGTTGATGTGCGGTTGAGGAAGCAATGGTAAAAGAGGCACATTAATTGGCCAGACAAATGAGAGTAAAAAGCTGCAGTCAGGTCGCCCTGTTTTTGCGATAATATTGTTCACCGATAAAGAATTTATTCACCCATTTCACCAGTCTCCCATGATCACTCCCTTTAGAAGACACATTGACTTTTTGAGACCCCCCCCACCCCGCGCCCTCATCCGCCCCCCACCCCCAAACAAGCTTCCAACCAAAATTGTGAAATTGTTTACTTTTTAGACACCGTTCATGCAATTGCAAGGTCATCTACATGCCAATCATTTAAGTAACACATATCACACATATATCAATCATTACTTTCATATCACGATATGCAGCGGAAAAGTTATAAGGGAGCTTGCAGATCCAAAATTTGCCATTAGAGGTAGAATTCATTTGATACGGAAAACTGTCAGTTTGTTTACATTGTTTTGTTTTGTTTGATTTGTGATCGTGACAAGAGAGAAAAAGTCAAAAAGTACAAAGCCCCAATGCAAAGTAGGCCTATTAAGATGAATTGTCCGATGTGTTTTTGTTCTCTGTCTGGTACTTCGAAAGGACCTTTAATATGTTACAATTAAATGTCATCCTTTATGATGCATAGTATTCGAATTTTTTATTTGTGTGTGTGGACGTGTGGCTTGGGAGTGGCTGGGCGAGTGACCGAGGATGGATGCTGTATCAACTGAAGTTGGCATCTCCTCCCTTTCCCTCCTCTCCCTGCTCACAACAGCTTCCGTCGATTCCGAAACCTCCCGTGACATATTTTGTCGCTCATCGCAGGGCTTCTTGCCACGTCTTTCCCTATAGAATATTGCACTTGCTCTGCCACGGCAGATATGTAGGCAGCTGTTTATCAGCGTTAGCAGTTCATCTTGTCACTTGATTTCACCTCCTCCTGCATGCAGATAAATATTTTGTGTGCAAAAGGGAGATACCGGGGAGCGTTCAACAGAAAGAAATGTGGATTGAGTGCACAAAAGCATGTGGAATGGGAATGTTCCACTGCAGACGCATACTTTCTCACCTTGCTTATCTGAGGTAATGCGCTGTTTTTTGGGGAGGTTTTTGTCATTCCGTCCCAGCCTTGTCGTACTTAAAGGTCATCCGGCTAGTTAAAGAGTGTTACAGAACATTAGTGTGGATGTACCATGCATAGGTGAGCATGTCACTGCGTCAATGTCACAATGTCGGGAACATTCTACAAGCCTAGTCCGCCCTTTTAAAAAAAAAAAAAAAAAGATGTACAGCCTATGTGCACACGTTTTTAATTGCTTCACTTTGATTGTTCTCTAGGGTGCAAAGCTTCCAATGTCCATCATCATCGTCGGCGTGGGGCAGGCTGAATTTGACGGTACGGCGACTTTCATGCTTAAGCCCGCTGCAATGATAAAGATTAATCGCCCCTTTCGTTGTCGACAGCAGAAACACGGCCACGGTAACAATGCAGTTATTGCGGGGCTTAGAGCATTTCTACTGCTCAACAAACCTGTTGAAGTGATGTGAACAAGTACTTAGTAGTCGCTCACATTTCAAATAGCAGCTCATTATTGTGAGGAAATTGCTGTCCATAATCGTTGGTGTCCAAGATAGGTGAGTGCTTAATTATGAGCTATTGTGGCTGATGGTAATTACTGGGTTGGCAGTGTTAAGAAGGAAAGATGACCGTGATTTTCAGAGGCCATAACACAGAACTTTGCAGTTGATTACCGTATTTTCACGACCATACGGCACGCCATATTAAAAAGTGTAGTGTCAGTTACGGGTGCTGGTTTTGTATTTAACACATACACCAGACGCACTGTATTATTGGATGCAGGCATGCTGAGACGTGCGCTAGCTTAAAATACACGGTAGCATGCATGTACGTTTGTTCTTAAAAATCACCGGGAGCTAAATAGAGTTCGGTACTACGTCATTGAAGTGTTTAACAATGCGCTCGCATTATTTTATTTTTTTTGATCAATCATCATCCTCAAATCCGTCCAAGTCCTCGTCTTCTGCAGCTGTGAACAGCTGGGCAAGTTCACAATCAAACGCGCCGGATTCCCTCGCGTCATCGTCACAGTCCGTCTCATCGCCGTGCATTTGCCAATCCATTCACAAAATTGTGGAGTAACTCGCCCAGCGCTGCCTCCCAGTCTTAGTCAAGCTATGTTTTTGCCAGCGCGACCCACACCGCTCGCAACTTCACTTTGGCCGATTCAAGCGGAGCCCTCATCAAACAGCCTTCGCAGATTTTGCAACTCATACACAAGGCGACCTGCATTATTAGGCGCCCCGTCCATTTTGGACAAAATTCCAAGACTTTTACGCGCACCTTTTTGGTCGTGAAAATACGGTACAAATATGTGGCTACGGTGTACATGCAAAGTTGTTCCCTCCTTTTGTGAGGTGTGGTATCAATAATTTCTTTGCCTTCCACTCATGCCTTTATATTCTTGCAGCTATGGTGGAGTTGGATGGTGATGACATTCGGGTCTCTTCCCGGGGGAAACTTGCAGAGAGAGACATTGTCCAGGTAACAGCTCGCGAGCATAAACGTTTTAGCACTGTCGTTTTAGATACGCTATATAAGTCCAAAAAGGGAGAGCGGAGAAAAAGTTCCATGTCGCACCATTCATTCGTATAAAAATACTGATGCAATAGGCTGCATAGATGTCCTAGATGGCCTCCCCCCCCCCTCCATTGGCTCAGCATAATATACAATTTCCAGGACATTACTGCACTTCTTGCCTTTGCACCGCCTGTTAAATTCGGTGCTTCCAAAAGCCACCCAAAGCCAAACAACAACAAAAAGCAAAAGGAACCCGATGCTAATCTCTTGATGCTTGATAAATTGAACTCGGCGAGCTCTGCAGGAGCCTGATAACGATTCCGATCATGTGAATCGGGTGTATTGCAGCAGCGAGAGAAGGAAAACATGCAGGATAGCGGAGCTCGACGCCTGTGCTCTACCACATATTCAAACCTCGCCAAACGAGAACAATCTGCAATCGGTGTGTCATTCTATTGCTTCGAGTGGGTTTTATATCACATCTTGTGTTGTTCCTCCTCAGTTTGTTCCCTTCCGAGATTATATGGACCGGACAGGTAACCACGTGTTAAGCATGGCCCGGCTGGCGAAAGATGTGCTAGCAGAGATCCCCGACCAGTTCATTTCCTACATGAAGAGCCGAGGGGTTAAACCGAACCCGGCGCCGCCGCCCTACACGCCGCACGGACTTACGCACCACCACACGCACATCTGACCGGATGACATTTTCATTGGTGAAGCAGCTTTTTCTCAAAGAGAGGATGCAAACGTTCCAGGACTCGTTGGCAAAAAGCCCTTTTTTTTTTTAATCAGAACTGCGGCGTAGACTGTTTCGCGTCTAAATGGACAGCAGGTGGATTGAACAACGGCAACAAAAAAAAAAGAGATCATGTTGTGGTTGAAACTTGTGCCTGTCTGTGCTCGTTTCTGATATTGTTTCAGGACACGTGAACTTTGACCTGAAGCACTACTTCTCAGTTTTTGGTGTGGCCTAATCCGGTAAGATTTTCAGGCACCTTTTTCTTGTCTGGAATTAGTTTTTATATTTGGAGATGATCTCCTTTACTTTACGAGGCATCAGGACTGATTAAGGAAAAATAGCGGTGTGCAGTTTACAATTTGATTTCTTCAAACATCAATCAGGTATTTCACACCCTCAGACCTTGACCTTCTCCAATTGAGGAAAAGTTTTGAAAGAGTACAAGATCCCCCTTTTTTATTACATTCTACTGTCAAATACTATTCAGCCTGGCATGGATAGTTGAAAAAGCAAAACCTATTTTTATTTCATTTACATCCAAGCAGCAGATGGCTTCTACGGGCAGCTGCAGGTTAATCCTTGCGGATCTATTTCATTAAAAATAGCGGAATTTATTCAAAGAGATATGAAGCGTATTTATTGCTAGATTATTTTTACAAGCATCATCAATATTCTCTTCCCGCACCATTTTTGTTTTCCGACAGCGCTGTACTGATCATCGTATTTGCTTGTTGGCATTGGTTGGCATGTTCATTCAAAGGTAATTATTTGTTTTTTATCATTTGGTTTCAAACCCTTCTGTTTTTGGGAGAGAGAGAGAAAATGTGTTGTGAAAGGCAGATCGCTCCTGTGCTACTGGGCGGGTATTGTGGTACATATGCGGCACAGATCATTGCAAGACTACTTCTATATCGCAGGACATTCCATTTCCGCTTCCTGTTTGACATCATTGGCACCAGTCTGTGATGGTTTCACGAAAAAAAAAAGAAAAAAAACAAGCCAAAGAAAAAGCTGAACACATTTTTTTGTAGGACCTTCAGATACCAAGTGTAAAAAGATATGACCAAGTCGTATGAGATTTGTTGAAGTCCTGTGTGATGTCATGTGTCCTGAAGTTTTTGTGCAACTTACCAGCCGTTTTTATTTTCCTGTATTGAACTCGGTATTGTTTGACTTTAAGGGCCAATAGAATTTAGAGGTTCCATTATATTTCCGAAATTTCTCCATGGGATGTTTGACTGGGGGAATATTGAAAGTTATATTTCAAGGATTTTTTTTTTCTTTTAAATTACCGGTAATAGATTTATTTTTACATTCAAAATGAATTAAATTCAAATTTATTTAGGTGAGTAGTTTATTGAAAGAAAGAGTTTAAGCTTTTTGCAGTTGGCTGTGGGTTGTAAAGTGCAGCGCAGTCTGTCAAATGAATTGACTGTATATGTCTTTATAGGGCAGTGCAAGGGGGAGTATATATTTCTGTGAATTCCCATGGATAATGTCCACCTTTTGCAGCCCTAATTGGATTATCTAATGGTCAACCCACTCACAGTATTGCTCCCGAGGCACTGCAAGGTGGGGCAAACTGGGTCTGTGCTTGATTCCATGCTTACAATGGCGAATTCAAATTGTGCAAACATGCGTCGACGAAAGCGACTTGACATTGCCCATTCTTAGATGAATTGATGGAGGATGGAGATTAGTGGGTTGTTTTTGCCATGACGCTTAACGGTCAGTCAATCTGAACCTGTCGAAATTCTAAACATAAATTGGTGAGCCCTTATCGGTGCAAATCCATTGCCCCCACGGCCACCTCCAGCAGCTGGGCATCAACCTTCATCTGTGCAGACGTTGCATCAAGTCAGAATTCTTGCCGCAAGTGTTCTTCGGTGTGAATTTTCATTTCAAGTAGTTGTCCTTCACTTTATTCCACGTGTGGTGAGTGAGAGACACAAGTTCACAACTTGTCCGCAGAGATTTGCTATTTTACATCTGACCATGCGTGCAATATAGGACAATATCTATTGCGACGGCTCTTTGGTAGCCTCTTGGATTTGTTGCTGTTAGTTTTGTGAGCATAAAATAGACACTGAAGCATAAATCAGTTGGCACACCACATCACAAATCCTTTTTACGGCAGCAAACTTGGAACAATAACCCAACAGCAAAGTGTGACACTCTTATGATGTGTGTTGCTTTCAGAGAAGTTCAGAGACGAGTTTGAACACATGGCACCGTTGCCAGAAACATCTTTCTGTTTTCTGTCGCAGTCCCCAGTGTTTCTTTGCGTGTTCATTGCCTCTTGTTTATGAGCTCTATTACAGAAATGCGTGAGACTCTATTTTCGTAGATGGAGCATGAAAACTGAAAGCTAACGGCTAACTGATATTCATGCTAGCACGAGGCTCCCTGCGTATGTTTGCCATTTTGGCAGACCGGTCTGCAACAAGCCGGGCATTCCGGTGCTTTGACATGTGCCTTGCGTAGTGACAATTTGATGGTGGCAAGAAGTTGGTCTAAGTAGGTTCTATGCCTGCTGAGATCACGTTTAAATCTAGCGCAGTCTGTAGACCGTAACAAGAGTTGGGTGAATTTGAACGAGGCACAGGCAGATATGTGAGCTCCACTGACTTGTATGGTGATGTTACATTCCGATTAAGGAATTAAATTCTACCCATCCGTCCTGTTTTCTGATCCACTTATCCTCACAAGGGTCTCGGGCGTGCTGGAGCCTGTGCCAGTTGTCTTCGGGCAGTAGGTGGGGTACACTCGGAACAGGTTGTCAGCCAATCGCAGGGCACACAACCATTCGTGCTCACACTCACACCGAAAGACAATTTCGAGTGTTCCATTAACCTGCCATGCATGTTTTTGTAATGTGGGAGGAAAGCGGAGTACCTGGAAAAACCCACGCAGGCATGAGGAGAACATGCAAACTCCACACAGGAAGGCCAGAACCGAAATCGAACCCTGCACCTCTGCACTATGAGGCCAATGTGCTAACCAGTCGCCCAGCGTGCCGCCCAAAAAAGTAACCCATTAAAAGTAAAGTAGCCATATCTTGCCACCCGCTTCACAATAAAGGCACTGTAATATCGAATCAGTGTAGAAACTTAATAAAAATGGAAACTTGACAGTTCAATAAAATGAAAGAATAACATAATGATGTATCATTGTCATAAATATGACTGCATATATAACTTAATACAAATTTTGCCAATTGTATTCACATTCTTCTCCAAGTCACAATCATCCCTTTTTCTTTTGAGGTTTTGGTTTCTGCCGTCATATTCTGCGATGACTGCCTTTCTCATGTCCTTTACTCTTAAAGAAATCACTGATTGATTCCATGTCATTCGTTTAGTTTCCCAATGTAGCCTAAGAAGAGACTGAATGTTACAGTTCAGTCACATTGTCACACTATTGAGCACAACAGGTGGGGGCAGACAATAGTGTTTGGAAGGCAACAACATTTGCAGTGAAAACGCAAATGAGCCTCAATATGCATGAGAATGTAAATGCTGATTTGCATATTGATCCTGATAGCACCTTAATATGAAAGAGTGCTTATTGAAATGTTTGATATTGGGGGGGGGGGTGATACAAGTGTTTAGATTTTTTTTTTTTTGTATTGTATGAAAGGTTTCTGCCATCAGTTCAAGATCATTTCCCTTGAGGGTTGTGATTTTTCGATACGCTCGACTGCATGTGTCTTTATCTGTTTCAATCAAGTTATTGCATTTAATGAAATAGAAACCTGCCCAAGGAGACAAACGTGCATGTCAGTTTTGCTGTTTCACCTCCATTGTACCTGCTTCTCCTTGCATTTCTCCTCTCACCAGTGGTCCAAAAAACTCAATTGTAGCATGTAATTAGCATGTTACAGTTTATTTATTTTCAACTGCCACGATCTATCTTTGTTGTTTATACAGCATTTAGTTCTCTTTTTTTTTGTTTTGTTTTGTTTTGTTCTTGCATGACACTCTGCTTTCCTTTATTGTACATGATTATTGTCAAATGGTTGGTTGTGAAATGCTTTGTAATGAATTGCCTTAAATTAAAGTTCAATTTAAAGAAAAAAAAATAACGCTCGCAATATCATTTGTGGTTTCAGGGTGACTGTGTTCTGCATCGAATAAACTTTATTTGTCTGATGCGCCCTATATATGAAAACAGTTTTAAACTTGACCAATAATTGAAGCGCCTCAGGTTATTTAGTTTAAATCCGCAAGTCAAATCAGAAACAAGATAACAGAGTATGTGTGCTGAATTAAATGGGAAAGTTAGTGGGTGTCTCACTGGTGCCCAGGTTATTCCCAAGGCATTTTTTTTATTACAGTGGATTAATAGAGTGAATTCACATCAGCCATGGGGCTTCTCCTGTCATGACAATACCTGTTCTGCACCACCAATTTCTGCGCCCTCAATTGTTAGCCCTCATCTTTGCCCCGTGTTCTTGTTCATGCACTACGAGTTCCCAGTGAGTTGGCATTTGCATTCAGAGCAACCTAAGACAGTTTGTCACTATATCCTCCCCCGACTGCCAATGTGGCTATTCACTCTGTAGAATAATAATATATTTGATTTTTTTTTTTTTTTTAAAGAAGCGGTTTGGATGATGGATGGATGGATTAACCTTGTCAATGACATGTTGCAGTTTCTGGTTGAATTCTTTATTTTGATCATCCGTATAATCTGTCATTCGGAGCAGCAACTTTGATGTTGAAGGGCAATGGACGCTGGGTGGTGTTTGAGGACCCCCGTGTTTGATGGATATATTGACTCGCATGATTTGCATTTCTGCTTGCTTCGCCGAGGCAGTAAAATAAACGGCCTTCATCCGTCTGTACGTTAACACTATTCTTCCATCGGACTTTCTCTTGCTTGTAGCATGAGAGGTTCACACGTAGGTTTTTGCAGTCAGTGAGTCAATTTAACTACTCTGCATCGACATTTAAAACTTGATGCCGATTAATTGTTAATCACGTGTATTGAGCATCTCGATTTTTGACTCGCCGTCTGCTGACGTCGTCGGACTATAATGCTCTTATACTGCTCATGCGCCAATTTTCTATGACGTTTCCTTACATCAACGCGGTCCAAGATGATAGAAAATCAGACAGTTGTGAAGGAGGATACATGTTAGCGTCGCTAGCTTCAGCTATCCCAATCACCACTAATCTTCAAATATTCAGGTTGAATGTGCGCATCTGACACCACGCCTTTGCCCCAGCTAGGTGCATCTGTAAAAGTGATCTGGAAGTGCCGTTGGAAGTACGAAGCGACGGTCAAAAGAATTCCATCTCCAAGTTTAACACCATTTATCATGACATTGTGGGCTCACACAGTCGAAAGACCAATAACTACTTGAAGCGTACTTAATAATTCAGGAATGGACTTGCAATTCCACGTCTTTCTCGCAAGGGATCGGCAAAGTTCACAATTATAATATGATCCACACTCTTTGAAATCCAAAGTAGGTTGCTGAATGATGTTATCTCGCTGTCAATTAGTTCAGCTTTAATGATTTATGAACTGCATCTTCATCAGCGGATTTGCATCCAAATGAATACTGTAACTCGGATGCAATTGTTGATACCATCCAGCCCGTCTTAATCCAGACATAATTTATAAAGTGTATAACAATCCATTTATCAGATGCATTACCATGAATGCAATCTAACGTGTTTAAGATTAGAAAGAAACAAAACAAAACCAGGACTACCCTCTTAATCTCGCAGCATGGATGAAAATAAATCGCCTAAAACATACATAACTTTTGAAACTACTTCTATTACATCGAGAGATAAAAATAAATAAATATAAGCCTTTCTTCCCTCTGCTTTTCTCTCAGTGCTAATTAAAAGTTAACATATCACTTTGGTGTCAGCCCCCCCACCCCCCCCCCCCCCCCAAAAAAAAAATACCATTACAAATTGTACATTCTGTAGCCATTATTATATCACTACTGCAGGAGTACTACCAAGAGTTTTACTCATAAATTATGGTTCTTGTGCCATTTTTTTAACATTATACGATGCTATTTATACCGCTAATTTTAGGATTTATGAGGAACACATCATTGCGCTAAGTAGTTTTATTAATAATATTGTAGACAACATTTTTTAAAGTGCAATCAATTGGTGCAAATAGAGTAAAGGAGGTACATTTTGTACTGTATTTCATTCTTGATGCAATGCAATACAAATAAGAATATTTGGAATCAAGAGAAATATTATTTCACGATAGGTAGCAGCACTTGTGCAATTTTTCTCTGCTGGGGCGCTAAACAAAAAATTAATGGAGATAAAAAATGGAGATAAAAAAAACACTGTATTCCTTTTGGATCTTTTCACTTTGAGGCCTATCTATTTTCCTCTCACAAACAAAATCAATATTTGAAATCAGGTGAGCTCCCTCGCTGTAACTTTCATCAAATGTGTGTTGTCCAACTTCAAGGCACTTGCATGCGCTGCCACATGTGCACATTTCAAC
>CAAKHF010006922.1:10923-32593 GCA_901007745.1 Hippocampus kuda
ATAAACCTATAAAAATGTACTACTAAACATAGCACTGTTGTGCCTGTTGGCAACCGATACGTCATACCTGTGATGCGAGTGGGTATCATTCTGCAGTGCACCATTTGCTTGCATGCATGCACAGGGTGTGTTCATCTGAGTCGGAAGATGCTAAAAATAACCTCATATCCAGGTAGATGGCACCATCATCTGGGGAAAAGAGGTACTGTCTGTGGACCATGCGCAAAGTGAGACGAGACTATTTTTGTGTTGGTCACCAATCTAAAACGTGATGACTCAAGCCAAAATTCCTTATGGTTTCTTACTTAGAAACGATTTCTTTATTAATTTATATATTAGCTCACCCGCAACGCTAAATTTCCTCTAAAAGGCGTCACCGGTAGATTTAAAGATACCTCATACCACGATGGAGATAACATGCAGGCATGATTGCATGAATACACTTCATGGCTGAATACACTTTTGAACTGGAAATGATCATTTTAGAGGCAGGACTAAGTGGGAGAGTCGTTGTCTCCCAACTCAGAGGCTGAGGTTTCAATCCCCGGACATCGCTACCTTGTGGAAGTGTCCTTGAGCAAGAAAACTCAACTCCCAGTTGCTCCTGACGCTACAGCATCGGTAGGTAAATGAGAAACCGTGTAACAGTGTACCAAAGGTAGAAAAGCGTTGAATACGTGTCAGCCCATGTACCATTCAAAATGTAGCACTAGATTGTTTTGTATTCGTTTTTATGTGATTTGTTTGTTTGTAATTTCCTTGCAATGGCAGCAAAATATAAAGGGCAGACTGTTTTACACATGTATGATTGTGTTCTGTAACTACGTTAAGTCTTTTGTGCGTCTTTTCTATCATGGTGGGTCCTGACTGTGCTTGATGAGAGGGCAAGAGGTACAGAAAATGGATGGGTAGGAGTACTGATGGCACTCGGTAGGGGCCAGCAACCAGGTGTACACAAGCGCCGAAGAAGAAGTGCATCTTCCCCAAAGCGCTGCAGTTGACTGTGACGCGGAGATCAGTTGGCGGCTCACTTGACTTCAATTTTGTGAGTGGAAGCTGGCTTGACCGCAGTAATGGCTCGACTTGCACAATCGTTTCAAGTCGAGCGACAAATCACTCAAATCGTTCAGTGTTTGTTTGCGGATGATGATGACTACGACCAAGTTGACAACCGTCAATTCGATGCAGATCTGGAGACTGACGGCCCAGAGGCCGAAGGTAAGTTTCCCATTAAGAGAATTATGATGTTTGAATTGGAAGCGATTTGTCAAATGTATTTCAGATTTGGTTTGGTTTGGTTTTTACGTTATGCGAAAGCTTGAGCTCCGTTATTTTCCACAGAGTCCACCTCTACTGTGCTCTCCGTCAAATGTTTGAATAAAGAGTTACTCCACATGACACTATGAACCAAAAGAGTATTTACACAGTACAGTATTTCACATTTTTCACCACCTTCAGTCCTAAAATTTGAAACCGAAAGGGAAGGCGAGCGATAGTCATGTTTTTAAAGGGCGTGTCTTGTGTTCCTGGGACAAAGGACCCTTGACAAACAATGAAGAGAAAAAGAAGGTAAGGTAACAAAAACACGATGACTCTAAGTGAAACCCTTTCCTTTACACATGTTCAAAATAAGAGAATATCATTGACGCATGCTCCAGTTTTACTGTAAATGTGTTTACACGCTGAAGAAGAAAAAAAAGGTGTTACATCACACGTTGGCCAAAGTGGGTCTGCACTTTACGATGGTCAGACATACGATGTTTCTAGTTTACGAACGATGACGCAAGAATGTACTCAGAGATGTTATTTTTGTCAATGTTGCAATGCTGATTCACCAATCAATACTACTAGATTTGTCCTTGACTTGATCTTATTTAAGACCTGATCTACTGTGGGCTAACATTAGTCAAATAGCACAAGTCTAAGAGACAGTAGACTTAAATAATTTCATTTGTCTCTTACTTGATTTTGTGTCATCTTATCTAATTAACTCTGTTTTTGTTTTCCAGAAGAAAACTTTGACCCAGTTCCAATAGCCAATAAACTGAAGGAAGTGGCTAAGTCTCTGAATGAAGATGCAAACTTTAAGGCTGCTCTGGCTGACCTAAAGCTTGCATTAGGACAAGAGGTAGACACACAAAAAAACATCATTCCCACACACGACAGTAAATCCTAAAAATAATTACAGGGAGGTATAGGGATTATGTGCGCTTTCATTGTAATAAGATAAGATAAGAAAACCTTTATTAGTCTCGCAATGGAGAAATTCCCAATTCACATAATAATAGGAATTGTATAGTCTTTGAAAGGAAACTTGCTGAGGTCAACAGCAAGGGCATAAGAAACCACTTCCTCTAAATGCTAATTGCTACATTTCCTGTAACTGTGACTAGACTGCTTGGGCGGTGCTAGATACACACAAATGATAACTAAACAATATTAAATCTCAAACCTACACAATCCATTTTATAGCTTTGACAAACAAGATAGAATACCAAAAACGTCCATTATTCTCTGCATCGCATAGCTGTCAGTTTGAACCTTTAAAATGTGTGCAAGTTATGTCCAATAAGTTGCACACTTACACCCCCCCCCCCTTCAAGTACTGTAATTCTCCTGTTGTCGAATGCACTTTCTCAGCCTTTTCTGCCTCACACATGCAAATTATTTTGATTACATTACGAAGTTTCACAAACAAATCAATGCTCTCTAAGCATAGATGTAATGTGAGATCATATGAATGCCAAAATTATCTTCACAAACAGCACTTAATCAAGTTACTCCGCATGGATGTTTGTCCTTAAAAAGAAAACTGACAGAAGTTTTCTTCTGTCTGAGAAATTCTTTCATTCTCTCCAGGCCATGGAGGGAGCCTTTAGCTCTGGCGTGGATAACTTGTTGCGGACTCAAATCGCTCTGCAGGCTGCTGATGTGGCAACAGAAATGCAGCTCATCAAAGTTTGTTCTGCCTTCGGGCTTTTTGTGAAGAAATCGTGCCCCGAGCTGAAAACCATAGCCCAGAGTGCTATGACAGCATTGCTCAGGAGCCGTGTTGCCACGTGGGTAACTCAGCAAGGTGGCTGGGTGAGTATTTTTATTTTTGTTTGTCTTGTCAATGCTGTGGAAAGTCAGCTGACTGCAAACTAATTTTTAGGATGATATTGATGTCAGTAATTTATCAGGTTAACCGCTTTCTTGCCTCGATCAAATACTGTTCTTTCCTTGTCTTTAAAAAAGTGACTTGTGCCACCTTTCAATGACACAGCTGGTTTGGTTCGCCCTTTTAGCTCTACTCACCTCATTTTAGAGCAGTTTTTCACTTCAGAGTAGTTCCCAGAAGACTGCAACAGTGCCTTGAATGCATCAGTTGGGACAAGATACAGTAAAACTAACAAGCAGCCATTTACTTCCCTGTGACTCATTTTGAGAGGGGACTGAGAGCAGCAAGAAAACAGAACACTTAAGAAAACTCGAGACTGTCAAGTAAAATACTGATATACCGATATACTATATATATACTGATATATAGTATAATACTGAAATACCCTTAAAGCATCACTGCCATGCTTCTTACATATTATTAGTACAATAGCATAATTTCCCAAGTAATTTTTAACTGACTGTCTGAATATCAACGAAAAAATTTTATGTGCTTGCAACTTTTCATTTGTGTATGTACAGGTATGTACATTAGAAATGTTTGTACGTGCGTATTTATTTACTGTATGTCAATGTGGGTTAATGTCCTTCAGTTATTCAGGACATAGTAATCCGCAAACTTGGAATCGAGGCCGCTAGACTCTTGTTTTTTCAATGTGTTATTTCCCCCCCCCCCCCCCATAAATCTTCAAATATGTCTTAGGCAGTCCTTCAGAGACACGTTACATAAATTTCTGGCTTGAATTTTGAATAACACAAACATTCCACCGTCACATCAGGCTCATCAATGGTATTAGCTAGCATACAAGCCTGAATAACATGCTAGCTAATATGGCTGAGGCAATCCTTCAGACACGTTCCATAAATTTCTGGATTGAATTGTTCATAACACAAAGATTCTACCGTCACCCCAGGCTCATCAAGAGTATTAGCTAGCATACCAGCCTGAACAACATGCTAGCTCAAACTGACATGAATGTGACATGGGCTCTAGAACTTCGCAAACGTTATTAAGTGGTTAAAATCATCTGTGGGCATTTACACCTAATCATAAGGAAATACGGGCATATTGTTAAATGGGGAAAGTAGACTGCAGGTCGAAGCATTGGGAGAGGACTCAACTCCCAAGATTCCACCAGATGGCAGTAAAGAAATGCTTTAATTATAAGGCCTTTTCAGTCAATAACAGACGAGAGAGTCTTAAGAAATAATTGTGAAATTGGGCTCAACGGGAAACCAAACTGGGCACTCATACTTGTAAGTACCAACTTATGCCAATGTTAAGTTATCAGCACAGCCTAGATCTGTGAAAGAAAGACATGTTGCCTCACATTTTATTCGCTCTGATACGTGGCGGAAGTCTTCCATGTTAACTGTTGGTTTATGCACTTTCTGTCTGGGGGAGTCATGTTTGAGTGTTTCTTGCTTGATTTCTTGCAGGAAAAAGTGAGTGCGGATATAGCAGGCATTTGAATCATGTTTCACGGAGGGGGAAACCTGCCTAAAAAGCTATGCTGCACCACAACACTTCTGGAGCCACATTATCAATAAGAAGAGGAATCCCAAATAGTTCTTATTAGATGATGACGATTAAGAAATCCAAGTGTCAGACACAAATGGTGTGAAATTTGACATCACGCCGCCTTACATACCCTCTGTTTACCGTTAAGTCGGTTGTTAACTTCCAGCATGTCATTAGATTTAAATTTTAAAAGCAAAAAAGTGTTTGCTTTCATGTTTCTATAAAATTAGTTCCGTATTCAGATTTTGTTGATATTGCACTTTGCTACAAAACCTCATCTCCCTTCTTCCCAACTGTGTTAAATCAGGTTGAGTGTCTGTAAAATACACTTAAGCTGTGAATATAAATAGTTTCAATTTGTAAATTGGTGTTTTGTAAAGCCAAAAATGATGTTTACGCTATGCTACATAGCGTGGTATCGATACAATACACTTTTTATATGATGCTATTACCTGTTGTTCATAAGGTACAAAAATTGTCTTTTACTGTAGTAAACAAAACACATCATAGATACAGTAATATCCCTGGAAATATCTGAAGTCACTCACACATGATTCAAATAACGTCAGGTGTACATATGCATGATATTGCACACAACATCCACACTTAAATAGTCTTAAGTCTAAATTTTGTAACAATTTGATATTGATTGCAAATCACCAGTGGAATTTCAAGTGAACAATATTTTCGGTCCATCACTGCGCACAAAGATCAGTAATTATGCAATTAGCATTTGTTATGATGAGCTTGAAACTAGTTTCATCTTTAATATTTTTCTCAAACCTCTGCCCTTCCCCGAAGCACTCTGGCACACCTTGGTAGTTGCGCATGACACTTTGAAAAATGCCGGTTGACATATTTATTAAAAGTACTGTATTTGCATGCATATTGTTCCGCTCTGTAGCCATTTGTTATCCGAACAAACATCTACATTGCATTGCAAAATAAATATAGCCTAGAGCTATCGTTCATTGTGTGTTGTGTGCTGTATTATTATTAATATATTGTGCCGTTGATTTTAAAACCACAAAGAAACATGAAACTTCAGCGTGCATGTCCCCAGAAAGTGTGTCTGAAATAGCTTGGCAATGGCTATTTTACTTTAGAACAGTCATTCTAAGGCAGGGGTCGGCAACCCAAAATGTTGAAAGAGCCAAAAACCAAATATATCTAGAGCTGCAAAAAAAATAAATAAAAGCCTTCTATAAACTTTACAATGAAGGAAACACATGCTGTATGGAGACTGGAATGTCTAGGAATTTGTTATTCATTCCTTTGTTGTGTGTTCACAAACGCCCCCATAGAATTTATTTTGTGATTTCCTCGCTTGATTTTTTTTTTGTTTTGGTGCAATTATTTCGCTTTTCTTAGTGTCAGTGAAGTAATCATTAATTTCCGTTTTTTTGGAGGCTGTCTTTGAACGCCTCTGGAGTCGAACGAGAAGAGAGAAGGCATGGAGTCGGACGCAGAGTGTCTGTGTTTGTCGAGACTGTTAAAAGCATAAATAAAGTGTACGTTTTAAAAACCCAACACCACAGTTCTCCTTTTTCTCTATCTATTTGAGCTATATTAGCCTGCTATCACAATCTTTCCATTTTCAAAAACTTTTTATAAAGCTTCAGGGAGCCATAGATGTCGCTAAAGAGCCGCGTGTTGCCGACCGCCGTTCTAAGGTGTTGTACTGTACATGTACCACTACTGGCAAGTGAGCTCACTCAAAGAATCACCGAATTAAAAGAGCAACATTAAAACATTAATAAACCTTCTAGTTGTGCATACAGCCCTGTTTAAAAAATTTTTTTAATCCAGCACAGTAAATTTCTTTTTTTTTCTCTCCAAATGACAGTTAAATTGTATGTCATTTGAAGTACAATACGGGAGTCGCTTGATGAAGTGTTAAGAATCATTGTTTTTGAATTATATGACGTACAGTCACCAGGGGGCAGCACAAAGTGTATTTTGGCATTTGCACAATTTGAAACCCATCGGGTGTCTGGCACATTAGGCAAGCAACCATCTGGATCGATGAAAAAAAGTTTCATGGCAAAAATTAGCTTTGTCACCTCGGAAAAGCAAAAGTTCAATTTTACACAGGTGTAAAATGTTCTCAAACCAGAAGATTGTGAATACCGTACTACAGGGGTGTCCAAAGTCGGTCCTCGCGGGGCGCCGTCCTGCCTGTTTTCCAGCTCTCCCAGGAGCAACACACCTGATTCAAATCATCAGGAACGTTCTAATGCTGCTTCAGAGCTGGCTGATGAGCTGATCATCTGAATCAGGTGTGTTGCAGGCGGGCGAGCTGGAAAACAGGCAGGACGGTGGCCCTCCAGGCCCGGAGCTGGACATGTCTGCCGTACACTCACTCCACTTTTGAAACTCACTGCATTAAATTAGTTACAAAAAAATGTTCATGAAAACCCTAAAGAATCTTCTCAAATCCAATCCACTTTCCCTTTGCTGCATATTCACACGTGCACACATTATTGTGTGCTCCAAAACGTTGATTTGATCGTGTTGTTAATGGTACTGTATCCATGAATGTCACGTTTACATTTTACACTGACAGTACTGTATGCTTTGCTGCACCGAATGATCAAAAACTGCAGCGAGGGCACTTTGAATTTGTCTTGAGAGGTATACAGTCATCATTAGGAAAACAAAAATGCATTTGCTTTTCAGTGTCCAAGGGTGTTTATTGAGTCAGCTGCAACTACTGCATGATAAGGCTGAAGTGTAACTATGGTGGAGGGGTCATTTGTACAAATCCGTTATTAGCTGGTATAGTTGTATTATTATGTACCACTCTTTCCACAAATAAATAACATTCAAATAGAATAATACAGTTACACCACAACTGATTCGTATTCTGGCCAAATTTTGAGTTGAACTTGTGATTTTATATATTTGCATATACAGTGACACACTAACAGTGAACTGGTATCTTTTCGACGACAGATGTGGCACACAGCTGGAATGCGTCGTTATTACAATTTTTCTTAAGCGTACAGTACAACATGTTTTCCATTCATTCTCAAGAAAGGAATCCAAAGTTCTCAATGCATAGCTGGTTATAAAGCTGGAGATCATGCAGTAATCAGGATCTATCGTCACCGTCCAAAAGATATTAAGATCTGAATTACCGGTACCTTCAAAATGCGACAATGAAAATATATCTCATCTAATACCCGACGGTCTTTTGCTAATTCTTTGTGTCATTTCCAGTTGGAAGATAACCATTCCCAAAAAAACAAAATTAAGCCAGTATCTGAATCAGTTTGAGCCTAGCTTCGTGTACTTCCATCACGCATACTCTCACAACTTCACATTGGTTGAGATGAGTCCAATCTGCTCCATCACACAAGATGAGTGCAGACTAAAAGTGGTCTCCTAAAATTGAAGGAGACGGTAGCTTGGTATTTTTCACAGCAACAGTTGTAGTGTATTTAGGAGATTAATTGACGTTTTAGGCCGGGACGATAAGATGGCGTTTGAAGTCACAGATAAACGAATCAATACCCCATGTGCTCCTGTACAACCGCCACACCTGTAAAAGCATGTGACTGACGGGCAACTGGGTCGTTCCAACCCGGCCACAGCTTGCCAAACTCAAAGTGCACCATTTAGCATCCACATTTGCAGCTTTCCTTCATCATTGTCCTTCTCAAAGCATCTGCTTAGAAGTCACCATTTTGTGACATGTCGGTCAAGCCAATGGCACATTCCTGCTGTTCACATAATTGTGGCTCAACCGTTTAACTGTTGGAAAAAACCCCACACATCTTGGGATCTAGGAAGTGTGTAAAATACTGTATTTTTTTTTTTTTTTTTTTTGGTACAGAGTCATTCACATTGACGGTAAGCCCCTTATCCCGTGTGACATCACCAAATTGTGGTGCTTGTTGAGACATAAACAAAAACATTCCTGTCCGAGTCAGTCAGATTTCTAAGTTTATCCCCATATCTAACACTGTGGATGGAATAAATCCTCGGTAGTTTTAATCCATCAGAAATCCTTTAAATAAGGGCCAAAATGTAATCCCTTGAATTTTGGAGAGAAAAAAAAATCCAAAATCCCGGATGTTACAGTGCACCGGCTCAGATTCACACATCGTCATCATCATCGTCGTCGTCATCGTTGTGCCTCAGCCTCCTCGTGGTGTTCTGTATTCTTTGACTCCCTTTTTGAGGCAGCTGACCAATTGGAGCTCGACAAAGGACGTGCCGATTCCAAATTTTCCAGAAGGCCGAGCGGAATTTCTTAATGCGGAAAGCGTACACGATGGGATTGACAGCCGAGTTGGCGTGGGTTAGGAGGATGGCGATGAAAATGAGGCTCGGTGGTTTGTCACACTTGGGGCAAAAAAGTGTGATGCAGTTGTGGATGTGAAGGGGAAGCCAGCTCACAGCGAAGAGTAAAAGAACAAGAGCCAAGGACTTGGCAAGCTTGAGCTCCTTGCCGAAGTAATGACTGGGGTCTGCGTGGCTCACTGTTACCTGCATAGAGACAAAGAAGCAAAAATGTTAGCATATATCTACTGTATATATACTGTAGGGGTCCAATCTATGTCCCCGGGGTCATTTGCGGGCCACCATTTAGTACTCAGCGGCCCGCGGCATATACTAAAAATGAAATTTGATACAACCAAGGCTAGTTCCAAAAAAAAAAAAGTTTGGAGGTGGTGTGAAGGGAATGTGTTGAAAAAAATAAGTGCTATTTTTACTAGTACTGACAAATTGGTTATCATACTGTTGAGATTTTCGAGATATGCTAAGATATAATTCAATTATTATTTATATTATTAGGACTCAAATACCAAATTCACTTCAAAAACATTTTGGTGAATATACTCCATTCAACTTTAGAAGCAAAAATAGTTTCTTCCAATTGAACTTGTCACATGAGCGATCCTCAAGTGACTGTGCCTTTTAGCCACACCGAAATCTTTTAGAAATCCTTCACTAGTCGCCTTATAAACTTCAACAGAAAGCTGTTATGCGACAGTTTATCAAATTCACTTGAAAGTGAACCAGATACAGTATAATTGCTTGCTCGATTGATTTTAGACAGATACATTTAAAGTTGTCCTTTCATTTTTCTGAATGTGGCCCTCAAATGAAAAAAAATGTGGACAACCGCATTTTAACAAACAGTTTAGAATTATACAACAAAGAAAGAAACAGAAGACTTTTGGGTCTCACTTCACAAATGGGCTACTTCTTATTTTCTCCCATTTTAGGGTCAAGTAGGCCACGATTTACGGGTACTCTTGGCTGTAGTATTGCATTGTGGGAGATTTCAGTGCAGAAGACGGCCTCACCTTCTTATTGAGCTGTTTATGAATCATGTAGAAAATCTCCACGTAGATGAGGAGCATGAGGAGGAGAGGCGGCAGCACCCAGCCGAAGAAGTTGAAGTAGACCATGTAATCCATGCAGATGACCGTCTCAAACCGACACTTGACCACGAGGTCATCGCTGATGAGGGAGCCATTGTCACGGAGATGTCGTAAGTTATTCCATCCGAGCATAGGTGTGAGGCCCACTAAGATGGACACTAGCCAACACAGCAACACGGCCGAGCCGGCTCGCTGAGGGGTCACCACTCGTTTGTAACTATGGTTACGGGAGAGAAAGACAAAGTGTTTCCAACTTGCAATGTACTGTTAGGAAGCGACAAAATGGTCGACCTTGCGATTGCATTTCTCAACCATCGTCCCTTTATTTGTCCCCAAATTATCATTATTATTATGAACTGCAAATAAGGAGGGTGACTGGTTAGGACGTTGACCTCACAGTGTAGAGGTCGTGGGTTCGATCCCGGCTTCGGCCTTCCTGCGTGGGTTTTCTCCGGGTACTCCGGTTTCCTCCCACATTCCGAAAATATGCATGGATGGCTGATTGAACACTCTAAATTGTCCCTAGGCGTGAGTGTGAGCGCGAATTGTTGGTCGTTGCTGTGTGCCCTGCGATTGGCTGGCAACCGGTTCAGGTTATAAGGGTTATAGGTCACATTAATGGTGGAAAAAAAAGATTTGAGATGGTTTAGCTTTTATTCCATCACAAAAACTTGACATAGGAACAGAGGTGTGTAGATTTTTTTTTCCATGCGCTGTAAAAGCGTGAAAAGGCAAACAAACCATGCAGCAATATCCTTAACAATAGGAAATATTCAGATAAGACTACATTTCAAATCCAGACTTCGTTGAAGTCATGGGAATGACGTCCACTGGTGTTTTTGTGTGCGCTGATTGCCAGTTTGAGAAATTATGCAAGCCCACCAAGCAGCCAACATGAGCCTATTGACCAATCATGCATTCTTTGTCAGAATATTCCGGGCAGGCCTTTTGTAACATGGAAAACTTGAAGTGGATTAGGTTTTTTTTGTTTTGTTTTGTTTTTTACCTAGATCTTTTCCCAGTTGACTAACTGTCAGCCAATCACAGGGGCACATAATATTGAAACTCACATTTTCACAATTGCATGAATTCGAAAATGCTTTTGCATTCCATGTTGGAAACGGTACTCAGAATGATTCTGATTCTGATTCTGATTCTGAAAATATGCTTCTTCATGCAAACACACGTCGCATTCTCACAAATTCACTCTGTTGCGAAAGTGAAATACCAAAATATGGAAGCCCCCATTAGCAAGCAGATGTAATGTTTGAAATATATTTCTTTGTATAAATGCTTTGTAGATTTAAGATAAAGAATTTATTCATGTGGAATGTAACCAATATATCTAAATTCCCCTGTAAGATATCGGTGGGGGCAGTATTGAGGCTGATTATACTTGTAAGAAATCTTGCCAGGAATGTACCTGTTCTATGGGCAGAGCATTTTACTTTAACTGCCATATTCCTTATGTCATTGCCTCTTCCCCTTAATTTTAAGATCAACTTTTGCAGCGTACACTCTCAGTGACATAAAAATATTAATTCATGTTGAGATGAAAATGTTTGAGGTATGTACTGTACAGGCCTCCACCCAAGGAAAGCACCCCCGCCAACAGACGCCTGGTAGATATTTATGTTTCTTTTGCACTCCTTTTTTTTTTTGTTCACACGTTGTGTTTTTTTTTTATTTAATTTAATTAGCATTTCTAAAAGTTGCTTGAGGTGCTGCAGTGTGATTTAACATTCGGGTTCAACGCTCAAACGGCGCTGAGATGACACCCTCTCGGCAAATCAATTGCAATTAACCTCCCTTGTTCTTTTCCTCCGCGATGAGATGGAAATGCAATCACCTGGTGAAATGGGGCTTCGGACACAAAAGACGTCTTACGGCTCTGTGAAGATGTACTCATAAAGCATCCAACCTACCTCATGGGTATTTTGACCCTCAGATAGCGGTCGATGGCGATGGCCAAAAGGGCCAGGATGGAACTTTGCGTGAGGACGAGCACGGTGCAAGCCACCGCCAGACAGCTGTAGAAGTGAGTCTCGAGTCCGATGCTGATGGTGATGGCGAGGGGGATGACGAGAGCCCCGACCGCAATGTCAGCCAAAGCCAGCGAGACGATGAAACAAAACGTGGTGTCCCGTAGCGAGCGGTTGATGCGCACGGCCCACACCACCATCACGTTGCCGATCACCGACGAAACGGCGATGAGCACTTCCATGCCGGTGTAGACGACCCATGACCAAGACATGTTTCGGGGAGGCAGTAGGGATGACGAGTGGAGCAGCCCCCAACACCCATGCGCTTGGAACACACCTCCCACTCACTTAAGTCGACTCCGAAAATCCTTTGTCCCGCCGAGATGTCCGCTTGATGTCATTCTGTGGCGCACCTCACGCCAAACTTGCTCTGCACATGCTGCGAGGAGAATGGCAGAGTGCTTCCCGCAGCCTCGGTTTGATACCGAATGAGTCACAAAAGATCCTTTCACAACAGAGTTTGAAGTCTTGCTGTCTGCGCCGCCAAGAAAGCGCGATCACGTGGACTCGATTTTACAGTTGCTCACCCGGTTTCTGCTGTAACGTGAATCATTTTAACGGTTGCGCCACATTGTTGATAAATCTCTTGTTGTGATGTCATTTCTTAATAGTCTACCGGAATTTAAGAAGCTGTGTTATTCTTTTCGCAAAGTCATGTTACATTGAGACAGGCATGGATGGAACGCCTTGGTTAGTTTTTACTTGACCGCAAGTTAACAATTTATTATTATTGTTATTCATAATTTTTGGGGGTAGTACGATGTGAGAGCGGTTAGAACACAGGTGTCAAAGGCAAGGCCCGGGGGCCAGATCTGGCCCACCACACCATTTTATGTGGCCCGCGAAAGAAAATCATGCCTGTCAACTTGCATGATCCTTGCTAAGATCAGGACTGAAATGTCAAATTGTCATGCATAATAAATGACGTTGAGATTTTGCAGTAATTTTGTTACCCTGTTTACAACAAACAAAAAGCCAATAGCTGTTTTTCAGACATGTCACAAGGAAGCAGTGACAGCTCCGATGAAGGCTGAAGTGACAGCCGAAACTTCACCAAAAAAGACCACTGTTGAGGAAAAAAAAGACCCTTTAAACCTAATTTAACAATCAAATAGTTGACGAGTGATTTCAAAACTAGTAATTCATCAATTGGTTGTGTACAAGTTACGCAAAGAGATTGATTAAACGTTGTAACAGCCCGCTGAGGGAAAACCTAACTCCAAAGTGGCCCGCAACAAAAATGAGTTTGACACCCCTGGGTTAGAATGTATGCCTCATAGTGAGTAGGTTTGGCGTTTGGGTTTCAAACCTGGCCTTACTGTGTGGAGTTTGCATTTTGTCAAGGGTTTTCTCTCGGTTTTCCGACCACATACCATAAACCAAATAAATATTTGGTCATTGAAGACAAACAGACAAAAAAAGATGAAAATGAGACAAGCTATTACAACTTCAGCTTTTATTTCCAAGTATTTACATCTATCTGTCACTATTGTGACATGCACTGAGCTAACTAGCTACCATTTATACCCCAAAAATACATCTACCCACCCGCTTTAGAGCGCCTCATTGTTGCCTGTGAGTGGGTACTAGTCATGCAAAGAAAGATGGAAGAGCGATGAAAGTTGGCAATAAAAGTTGGCTGTCCAACTTGTCAGCCATTATGTGGGATTGGGCTCATTAGAGCGCCTCATCGTTGACCGTGAGTGCACAAGTGCCATGGTGAAAATGCGCAAGAGTGAGTTGAAAAAACATTGAAGATCTGACGTGACAGCATTCAACATAAAAACACATCTTGAGCTTTGTGGCTGCTTTACCAGTCTGGGCAGCTTAAGTTCTGTAATTGACTGTTCAAAATCACTGCAATGGTCAGGTTTCCGTTACAACTGTCTATGTACAACAAAGATTTAGATTTGGAGTAGATTCCCAAAGAGCCTGAAAACAAAATACTCAAGTGAGAAGATTTACGGTCAGTGTAGAAGATGATGAAGAGTCTCCTTTCCCTCACCTTGACTGTCGTTAAGGTCCTTGTGCTTGGGAATGATTCATGTGTGTCTATTTGCTCAATCATTTGTCACTTACTTTTTTTCATGCCCACAAGATTATATCCGCTTCCACCAAACCGATGAAATTAGTCGGAGAGGAGCCATTGGAAAAGAAACTTGCTTCTTGTCTGCTGCCATGAGATCCAAATCATACAGTACTGACAGTGACTGATTGCACAAGGCTCAGTCGAACTGTGCGCATGGGTATCATTTTCTTACTTTTGGCATTTTGGTAGACTGGCGCAGTTAGAAATTGGGGTTTATGTTTTTTTGCATCTTGAGTTCGCCTAAAAAGCTTTTTTTTTGGAATGTGAGGGGAAGTGGGAGAAAACTCGTGATAGGAAAATGCAGCTTCAAATTTGCTTCATGAAACAGTTGTATTTTTTGACTCGTCGACAAGGCACTTTGTGTTCAACATTGGCTTGAAAACACACTGACTTGCTATTTCTTAAACCCCTTATTTAAAACCAACAGTGCCATCTAGACAAGTAAAAAAAAAAATACAACTGTTTCATGAAGCACATTTGAAGCTTCATTTTCCCATCACGAGAGAAAACCCACACAATGGAAGGCTCTGCAAACTCCACACAGAAAGACCTGAGCCGAGATGTGAAGGCAAAACGGCTTGACTGTGAGGCGGACATGCTAATCACCAGTCCACCATTTGTAAATTTACTGAAACAACTTTGACTTTAGTCGAGACTACGATTTAGACGATAAACGAGCTGTCAAAATCAAAAGGCCATCTTCCATTCCTTCTTCATTAGACAATGTCGTAAATGATTGATCTGCGCTTTAGCATGTGTAACAGTCTTGTGAATTAAGGGCTGATGATCCCAGCTTCATATTTCCAAGAGTAAAATTTGTTTGTTTTATTGCGTTTAGGCGATGATAATAGTCTTGTGTTTGATGAAATGAAACACAATGCGTCTCCCGCTTGCCTTGATTCCCATTGTGACTGTGTTGAAATTGTGTGGCAGCTGCTGAGTCTTGATTATTTCAGGGGGAGAGAGAGAGCGAAAGAGAGAATGTGCAGGCTTCTCATCAACCCTGTTCAGCCCCGCACAAATGAAGGCAACTGTTTTCCCTGCTGGGATGAGGCGAGCCACCATTACGAGAACTTCATTTGCTGACCTCCAGGCCGGACAAGAACGTGAGTGAAGATAAAATTCGTCATGTTCCTAAATGTGAACTGCACATCTCCTCAGGGAAGAGCAAACTAGCCAACCTTGTGAGCTCAGCCAAATGTTTGCTTTTAAAGTACTACAGTCCCAAGCCACAATATTAGGTCCACCTGCACCATCCTAAATGTTTTTCTTTTTAATGATTGTTCTGTAGCTTACTGTGGTAGTCACTGTAAGTGTTGGTTACCCTATTTAGGGGAACGGCTGTGGTGACTAAAATGGACTACAACGCCAGTAATAAACATATTGCTGGATTAATACTCTCCTGACTGTACAAAAATATTCTAGAATCTCATTGGATGCAATGTTTCCTAATGAGGTGTAATTAAGCGGTAGATGTCTAAATTTGGCTTGAAAAAGGAATAGTGTCTGCAGAGGTCAACAGATGTCAACACCAAGATATTTTGTGAGGTGGAATATAAATGCATCAATCTTAACACGGTGGCATAATAAGGCGTTAAAATAAATTCTCACAAAAATGTTAACATAAAAGGAGTAGTTTTTATCACCTCAAAAAGATTTAATGCACCGAGGGACACATTTACAACATGACTGTTAAAATGTCTGATGATAGACATTAACTTTTACAAGTCATCTTGGCTGCGCAAGAACTGTGTGGTGTGATCAAGTCAGCAATGGGAATACTTTTTTTTTTTTTAATTGACTGAATTTTGTTGAATTGACAGAAACATCCACATTGTATTTTGAAGAAGAAGAAGAAGCTCATGTGTGCATTTTACTATCCTATGTGCTGCCATTGCAGCAGGAGTTGAAGAAAATCAATTGAGGTCACTGAAAGGTGGAGTCTGCATCATCCGACTGGTAGAATGGACTGGTGTTGTGGAGGTGAGAGCAGCGTGTCTGTAATTCTTGATGAAGCTCCAATAAAACTGTGACAGCGTGTGGTCGGCATGTCTTGGCCTCTCAGAGACAATAGTTATCTTGGCTGAGTTCATTCGCCGCGCCCACCTTTGTGATGATGTAACTGAGGAATGTGGGTTTCGGAGATGTGAAACTCAAATTTTGCAGATTTCACAGCGAGTTTTGTTCTCCAAGAGCCTCCGGGGCACCAGCCGCACGTGCTGTTCGTGTTTGCCGGAGGACTGGAAGAAAATCAGAATATCATCAAGGTAGACGAAAACCAACTTGTCACTCATGTCGAGGACATCACGAACGAGGCTTTTTGTGTCTGGCGGGAGCAAGGTATTCATTGTGGCCTGCCAGGGTTTTGAAGGGATGGTGGAAGATTGGCATAGGCTGGATGCAACTGATTACTTGACAGCCTAAATTAATCTGGCGACAAGGTGGAATTCCAGGTTGGCCTAAGTGTGCAACTGATTGATTGATTTCTTGTACCCAGGTCACTGCTCCACTTGTCGCTCTCCAATTCTACACACACGAAAATTTTAAAAAAGCAAACATGATCAGTCAGTTGTTGTTTTCTCTGCTCCATTCTCCCGACAGAGATGTCACATTAAAAAAACACTCGCTATCCTGAATGCATTATGCATTTAGTTGAAAAATAGTGCCATGGCAGAGGTTGAAATCTTTTAAGCGGTGCACTTCACCTTTTTAGCAATGCTAATGTACCTGTGCATTGGCGATTAAAAAAATAGAATATTTATTGATTGTATTCTAATATTTTAAAAATGTGACTGCACACCAACCCACCAGAACATTATCACTTACCACTTTTGACACAATGTAATCAACAATGTACAATGCCCAGCCTTCGTTGACGCTACAACTGTATATTTGTCATTGTAGTTATAATTTCGAATATTTTGGTTGCCCCAGAGGCCCCAATATGAGATGGCAGTGTCATTCAGCACACCACTGATACAGTTTTCATAACCCGTGTCATTATGTTGTGCAAGTGGTGGTAATGTTTTCTAGTGGGTGCATGTCACTTTTCTTTCATTTCTAGAAGCCACAATGAGAAAATAGGCCAAAGAATCAGCTCACACAGTACATTCGATTCTTTCCAGTGACAGCTTGACAATGCTGACTGATCATCCAGCTACGTCCCGTGGGAGTGAGCTCGCTCTTCTCCAGGAATATCTTATTCATCCTCATGCAGCAGCTGTCAAACGTGTTGAGGTGTCTCGCCCCCCACCACCCCCCCCCCCAAAAAAAAAAAAAATTAAAAAAATCTCCTGAATGCAATGTTGTTGGGAAGAAATTTACCAGCAAAGGAGGAGATTTTGAGATGCATGATGGGAAAAGATGTATCAGCATATTACCATTTAATGAATGTAAGCGTTCATATCTGGAGATGTGCTGATTGCATCGAAATTAATTTTCCTATTGTCATTCAATATCAAATTTCAGTCATTTGGAATTCTCCTTGATTTCTCTTTTTTGCTTGTAGGAAACTGAGGATATGTTGATGTTTGTGGTGAAACTTGACATCTTTGCTAGCGGAAAAACTGAATTTCAGATGCAACATCATATTTTCTTGACTAAAGGCTCTCTATACCTTTGTTGCAATATGCATATATTGTTGGAAATGTACAATTTACCCGTACTTACCATAATTTCCTTGGACCTCATCTCTTTTGGCTATTTTCATTCTTCGTGCTGATAGATCAACACTTTGATTGTGGAAACTTGCTTTTGCGAGGCTCCTCAAATTTCAAGTTCAGATAATATGCTGCCTTGAGTTCACGGGCTTCTTTTATATTTTGCATGGACAGAAATGTAAACTTGGATGTGTTTTGGGGAAATTTATACCCATTAGACACCGCGTCAGTCCAAGACACATAACTAAGTTTGTTGCTCAACAGCTCCGAAAAGAAAATATTACTCAACATTCACAGGATAAAGTCCAAAATATGAAAATGACAAAGCCAAAGTTGTAAGAATGTTGTTAAAAAGTGTTAAGAAGTGTTGTTAAAAAGATTCTTTCTCTTACTTTGAACTCAAAAATTTTAAAAATGCACTCAGTTATAATTTAGATTTAGTGTTCCCAACATTTTTAATACAACACTCATATATGATCTCAAGGAAATGCACATGTACTTTCGCAATGCTACTGCTGAGATAATCATTAATCTCCATTTTAATTACGGTAGTCTGATGAGGTAAAATGCAAAATATAGCTGATTAGAAATTTCAGACTGTGGATTTAATTAGAGGATATTTCACAATGTGCATTGTTAGGAAGCAGGCCACTTCATCTTCTTCCTCACATTGGTGTTGCTTTGTTTACTTGTGTCCGTGACATTGGAGATTGATTGACAGGACACTGAAGTGTTGCGTGATCTGGGATATAAACAGAGGAGACACACGCATCCTTGTTCTCACCTGCAGCAGAGGTGGCCGATTTAGAATTCTGGTGGTGTGACAAAAATTCCAAACTGTCTGATTTGAAATTGCACTGTGGTCGTCTGTGATGAAATATACATGATTACTGTACATACGGTACACAGTGCACTTTGCTCTATTGTTTTTGATTGCCACTATCAAAAGCATGTAGTGGAACCCACCAAAATTTTGCTTGTCAATCTTTCTAGCTATCTAGCTTGCTGTCTATCTATCTATCTATCTAGCTAGCTAGATAACTCGCAATGTAAGTTCAGAATTATTAGTACAGGTGCCTCAGAGGTGTATTCACACTGCGACGGCTGACTTTGCGGTGTACATTCCTATCCTCCAGCTACCATATATGTATCTATCTCTTGGGCCACTTAGTTCCATCTCTGGTTCTGTAAGTATCAACTTTGCCATCCATCGCACTGTGGCACTATGGCTTCACAAACAAGCATTTCTAAAGGATCTTTTTCCCGCTCACTGAGCTGAAGTCTTGCGAGTCTTGTCAAAGCGTCACACGACGTCATGAATGATTATTGATTGAACTCTGACTTCAAAGTCCATGTAAAGTCAAAGTACCACAGAGTGTTGGGCAAGTATATAAACTGAGGCTTCAAAATCCGTTTCCAACCTCAGACGCCGTTTGAATTGGAAATGAAGCTATCAAATATCAGTCAAATGCCACTACTATCAGTAAATGCTACTTTATCTAGCTTTCGTACGGACACATGTAACTTCATGTTTCAGCCATTAAAATATTTCCACTTAAAGCCTCCAGTGGCTGTAATTTAAAAAAGAAAGTCCAGAAATTGCCCCACTACATTACTTACTCTTTGACCAGTTGGGGCCAACCGGTGGTCCACGAACCACAGCCTGAGAAACATTTATTCAAGTCATTAATTTCCACTGCAGAAAGTTTGTTGAAGGGTGAAAACTTTCAGACTCTGAAAAAAAAAAAGTAATCTTGTATATTTATCTCAGAGCTCCAGGATGTATTGCCTCCGGAGATGCATGACCTCACTCTTGTAATGAGAGTAAGAAATATGTCATCTCGCTAAATTAAAGCGACAAATAATTTTATTCGTCTGGTTAAATGGTTAAGCAGCATTTGGCGGATGGCCAGCCGCCTCTAATGTTGGTTCATAGCCTCGACCACAACAAAGTGCTCCTCGGCCGGGCCACTATTGTGATCGCCCTTCGTTTTTGATTGACACTGTCAGAGAGGTATTAAATTAACATCTATTATTGTGATTTTATTTTGCAGTGTAAGAGGCAGGGGATTGAGGAGTCACCACAGAAAGTACGTCACTGGAAGACGCAACCCTCCCATTTATCTGGGCTTGGGGCTGCGGCTAATGAGCCAATGATGCCTGGGAATCGAACCTGCATTAAAGGTAGCTGCATCTATTTTGACTCTCTCGTGTAGTTGACTGAAATATTAAAACGCCCTTCAGAAAGACGCAGGAAAGGTAAAGATCATAAAGCGGTTCGGATCTCATTAAAATGTGTAAGTGTAAATAATTTTTCTGTATAGTTGAAAAAAAAAAAAACCCTGCCTCATGCAACAGCACCTGCCTAAATCATGCACCAAAGGCAAAGTAGTGTTCCTGTGAGTCAGCGCCCCATTTGTGGCTTTGAGGAGGCACGGTTAATTTACCAGCCAGCTCCCTTGTCGCCAATAATTGTGATTTAATGGAAGAAAAACAACATTACTTGGTTTTGACGATGCCCATTATACCACCTGCGCATGGGTGATTATGAAGGTAAAATGTTTCAGGCCAATCAGTTGCAACCGTCTGGGCTTCATTGCCCTTGCTCTTGTGGTGTCTGGATACAATGTTGATATTTCTGTGATGCATTCTGTGTTGTAAAATGCAAAGGCTGTGAAACATGTTGATGTGGTAAACAAATGCAATCAGGTTGGAATCATATCTGATATGAATGTTGATGTCTATCTATGTGGCGATCCTCAATGGAAGCAGATGGCTGGGCAAATGGTTAATTATCAGCGCAGAGTCGAACAACAGGCTATCACCAGCACATTGCTAACTTGATTACTGCACTGTTCTAAACCTTCACTGGTATTGACATGAACGCAAAACCGAATGCCAGCAGCTTCGTGGCGTTTGAATCCACTGTCTGAGCAGCTTTACATCAGTGCCAAACGAAGCTGAGCGGGTTAAACAAGCCTACGCTGGACCAGTGGGCGGTGGCAAATCCTGCTTCTTTTATCCAGCAGTCTGAGTGGCCATCTGGATTTAGCCAACGCAAGGTGCTTTCATGCACTGTTCACAAGCAAGTCACAAAATCAAAGGTAGACTCTTAAACAGGCGCTTTGAGGTACGAACGAGCCGTGTTCGTTTGACATGTATGTGCTGTATACAGCACATTTGACAATAAAGTTGTACTTGATGCTTGATGAAGAACGTTGAAATGTTACGAAAACATTGCCTGTAAAATTTGGAATTCCATTTTTTTTTTTTTTTTACTGCTGTGCCCTCCTTCCTAAGACTAAGTAATTATCCTTTTTTCACCATCTTTTACTCTGCCAGGAAATGTTTGCCAATTGGATAATGATGTAAATTTGCATTCCGAGCGATGTTTTTCCCAACTGTGCATTCCTAAGTGTGTTTCAGGTGATTAGATACAGTGAAAGGGCATTCACACTGAAAAGCTTGGCATGGCAGGCTGATTGAACACTCTAAATCGTCCCTAGGTGTGAGTTGGTTGTTCGTCTCTGTGTGACCTGCGATTGGCTGGCAACCGGTTCAGGGTGTCCCCCGCCTACTGCCCGAAGACAGCTGGGATAGGCTCCAGCACCCCCCCCCCCGCGACCCTTGTGAGGATAAGCGGATCGGAAAATGGATGGATGGATGGATGGATGGATGGATGGATGGATGGATAACTTTATCCTTTTGTATTCTGTGTTCACCTAAATGATATCTTCATCAATTTCTCACAGTTTGGTCTCCAGCCGCCATCATTCTCTGCTGTAAGGCCGACAGCAAAATGT
>CAAKHF010006923.1:0-10217 GCA_901007745.1 Hippocampus kuda
CTTACATTTAGGAGTGAGATGTGGAAAAATTGACAAACTTTGCAATTTATAAGTTAGCAAGCCTATATGGTGAAAATTACAGATGTGTAAAAATGAAGTTGGTTATTTAGGTAGCTATTCCTGGAGAGGTAACCATTCACTCAAGCCCCAATTTGATTTTCGATTTTTAGTTCCCAATTTCTATTCAATTTTTTATTTTATTTTATTTTTTTTAACAAAATGAATGTGTCATTTTAGAACCAAAATATGATTTGATTTTAGTATCTGCATTTGGTCCTTGTTACAGTCACTTTTTGTAACTTTATAAAAACAAATTTGAAAATGAGCTGCCGGTAATCATTTTGACTTATTCACTCCATTTTTGTCTGCTCTTTGTTCTGTCAGTTCCTGAACTAAACATGAAAAAAAATAGACAATATACAATAGATTTGCCTGTTACCGTGACCAACCCTTTTATGATCAAAAATGTGATACCGATCTTTTTATTTTTTACATTGATGCAAATTTTATCGCGTTTAAATGTTTCAATGACCCGTGACATTCCTACTTATTTACTGCGAGCCAACAGAATTATTTTTTATCCTTAAAAGGGAATTAGATGAACTTTCACTGAAAAAAAAGCAAACTTTAAATTGCATGCATCAACGCATGTTTTTTCAATCCTAACAAATTCACGTCACAACTACCGTTATTCTGCTCACTCTTTGAATTGTTCATTGTTAATCCCATGACAAGTAGATTGACCAATAAACTTCTAAAAGGGATTTTAAAAAACCGTTAAACAGCGAAATAATCATTCAAGTGTAATGTTCAAAATAACGAAAATTGACACATGTCCAGAACAATGTTCACGTACTTTGTAGAAAGTGAGAATACTGATTCCCACCTCTGTGCCCCCCCCCCCCAAGTGAAACAAGATCCAGTTAATGCTCATGCTGTATTTTATTGTCTTTCACGGTCTGTGAATTTAGCATCCACCACCCAATAACGCCCTCCCTAGGAACAGCAGGTTAAAATACACATGATGTAGTGCCAAGAAGGGTGCTTTTTCTCTTGCTACGCATGAGCGGCATGGTTTTTTAAATATTTTTCCAAGGACCAGTTCTGCCCGTCTACAATGATCTCCCGCAGTCTCAGCGGGATGCAAAGACCCACAAAAAAAAAAAAAAAAAGAGCTCCAATCGTCCAAGTCAAGGAACAAGAGAAGTGCCACCATACTCTTCACTTCGGTTATTCAGGATTTGCAACTCCCTCTACCGGAGAAATGTCAGTACTTGAACAAAAGAAATGTGTAGTAAATTGGTGATGGGTGTGTGATTAGCCAGCATCCTTCAACCAGCATTTGTGGCAAGTCAACCAATGTGGCAAAAGAGTGCATTAAGATGGCCACGTATATTTAATTTCAAGTCAGTCAGTCAGTCAGATTTATGGGGTTAGAGATGTGACAAATTCAGCTTTCTAAATGTCAGGCTTCATAAGAGCCACCATAAAATAATTTTTTGGGGGTGGGGGGGTTCCAAACATTAAGTATGTTTGATAACTTGTATGAGAAATTTCAAGGTGCCATTTAACAAAGTGCAATGAGATAGAATAACATACAAACAATGTGAGCAGATGGTTAACATCGCTAGACAACAACGTACCTGTAAATAAAAAAAATTAAAAAAGGGAACAGGCAGCTTTATATTGATTAAACACTCGCAATCATGCACAACCTAATGTGCTACAGTAGTTGTGAAAATGTATAAAATTGTATAATTATTGTTATTGTAATGATTATGTCATTGCAACATTTATTGTGTTAGTGCAGAATTTTGAGCCACAATTGGATGCAAGAACTTTTTCCCCAAAACAAAGCTTTAAAGCCATACCCCACTGGGGGCGCTCGAAGAAGAACAGGTTGCAGAAAGGCGTGTGTGTGTTTTTAGCTGTATAAAATCAAGTTGCCATGGTGATTGCACCCCCTTTTGTTTTCTCAACACCCAATGAAAGATCTCTGGCACCCCCTACTGATCACTTTCGAAAATACCATTAATACGCCACACAATGACTCGTACATTACTGTATTCTCAAAATCATCCAGAACAGATTGGATTTGAAACCTTTTCGCATCGTACTATGAAGTAGATTCTTTAAAAAAAAACACAAATGCCCAACGGTATACATTGTATATATTTCTAATTTAATGCAACGATCTCTCTGAAAGTTCCCAAAATAAGGCTGCCTGAAAGGCATGAATGGAACTCAGCTTTTCATAGCTTGTCTGTTCTTCATAGATCTGTCGACCTCAAACTGATGCTGTATATTTAGCTAGCTGCATCCAAGTCGTGCAAGTTTTTTTAATCACACTCAATTGACAAAATTCTTAACTATCAAAAAAATCTGTAATCCACCCACATTTGCTTTGAAAATGGCCTAATCAAATCACAGAACCCATAGATAATTTTAGTAAATTGAACCCATTTAATCTGTACAAACATCCACTTTCAGCATCTATAAATAGCCTACATATCTCAAAGTGTAAAATCAATTTCAAGCAAATATGTATTAAACGTTGAGGTCAAATAAAACGGAATAAAATATCCAGATAAACGTGATCAGTTGGTGGATCAAACAAAAACAAAACGGTTCCTTTAAAAACAACCCAATTCATAAAAAATGCATGAGAGCGGCCCGAGCAAGGAGCACAGAGTTTCATCATGAACCCAATGACACCAAAACCTGCAGTAGCAACGACACCCGCTAGATGGCGACATCCGGCTGAAAAATAGCTCTCAAAAAGCGAGCAAGGCTAAACTCAAATTGCATGTGGGAGGGAATTAGTTGGGTTTTTAAAGCAGTAAAATGCGGGCGGTGCACGTTGTGGTTTCAGTTCAGGTTCAACGAACAAGGGGATGTGCGCCTGACAGTTTTGATGACAGATGGAGCCACAGCACCAAACACAAGCAGATGTCTTTGCTCAAATCGATCGAATCAACAGTGCAGACCTCCTTGGTTCTAAAGAGCAAAAATATTCTCAGGAGATTGAGAGAGTAGAAGGGGAATGAACACACAGAAAGGAGGGTGAGTGAGTGAGTGACGAGGTGGGGGGGAGGGCGCGAGAGTCATTTTATCCTCGTGCGCATTCATTCGGAGGGGTCAGCGAGTGCGATTGTTCTAGGACGGCCTGTCAAAACAGTGCAGCCACCATGTGTGCCCCCCACTCTCAAACGCACGAAGCCGTGCCAACACGCTCCCGTGCGCCCTCAAAAGCTTTTACCAACAGCACCATCGGGACCTTTTTTTTTTCTTTCAAGAGCTGCGTCACAGCGGCAACATCACCCACTGACACGCAGAGGCAAGTGAACAACATCACACAAGCAGTGCACAACTTGCTGCTGAGAGTCAAGAAAAACGTTTGCCTTACCAAGTGAGCTGGAGTCAGGTCGTGCAAACACCCCCCCAAAAAGGAGGGGATGCCGAGGCCAACCCGACGGCGCCTTCCTCTCCCAAGTTGAGCGCACACTGCGGAGGCCAGAGAGAGGCAATAGTCAAACACATGGCAGGGACACGCTATCAGAGTGTGAGCAAAACAAGGAAGACAAGACGAAGGGTGGGGTAGGGGGGGTACAACAGAGAGAAAGGGAGGGACAGAGCCGGAGGAGTGAGAGAAGGTAGAGGAGTGAAAGTGTACCAAAACGGCACTTGAAAGGGTGGGAGAGGGCAAGTGAGTGGTGGAGAAAAGGGAGGGAGAGAGGGAGCGAGAGACCTAAGGAGACAGCGGTTGTTGTTGAGTTGAGAGGACAGGGCCGTAGGGTAAGAGTGTTCAGCACACTGACACAAGAACAGCTCCATTATTCGGTCTGCGTGCAGATTATATTTCACATCCCATGAAGTCATTTGAACACAAGCAAAGATCTCTCCTTGCCTCATCCCTCCCATGGAACCCGATCATTGCGATTCCATTGCCTCCTTCCCCATACTTGCATGAGATTATCGGAAGTAAGCTGACGCAGTGGATATGGGCTCTGACAGGAGACGCTCAACTTCCCAGGAAACCCAGCAAAACAAAAAAACAACGTGTCCAGGTTTTCTCTGGTGGCCGGCTACTGGGAAGTGGCATGCCAACAATAAGCGTGTAGTCACCGGGAGGCCATTGCACAACACTTGAGTCCGTGTCAAGGGGCGGGGGGTGGAGGTAAACACAGCGGCAGGTTGCAAAGTGCAACAGCTTGTTGCAGGAACAACAGGAAAAAGTGGCCGCGGCCAGCGGGAAGGCTTTCTTTGACGCTGTCATTTAAACGTCTCCGATAATTTTGTTTGGCTGGTAAAAGCACAACACAGCCAAGCTTAACTTCACTGTACCCTAAACTCAGTTTTGACCTGGTCAGTGCTTATTCATTTGAATGGCCACAACCAAGTGAGACAACTGAAATGTGCACACTAAAGGATGTAGTCACACTTAAATGTATTTAAATGTATTTTTAAAAAAAATCTTGAATATTGCCCGTTATTGTGGCTCAGGTGGTCAAGTGTAAACACTCTCACCTGAACACTGATTCTGTCATGGAGCGTGTTGGTAGAGCCGGCAGGCGGGATAAGCAGGGTGGACTGAACAAAATGTATTAACAAAACACTGAAAAAATTAAATGGGAGCGCATTAACAAAGCCTTGAAAAGATCAAAATTCAAACTAACAACAAAACATGAGGAACTAAAACACCACTACGCGCAACAAAATACAACTGCAAAAGAAACGAAACATCGCACTAACACAACAAGATTGACAGAACCCAGGAAACTGAATTCAAGCTAACTGATGAGACAACGAGGAACACCTGGACGAGACAAGACTGGTTGATTGGTTGACACAAGGGACCCGGATGACAACAAGTGGACACAACCAAACGAGGAAGACAAAAGCGCACGAGGAAATAAAAAAACAAAAAAAAACGTTATCCAAACAAGAACAAAATCATGACAGATAGACACTGTTAAACTGGCAGCAAAAAGCAAGGGAAAATCAGAAATATATTACAGTACATGCGTCGTCCAATAAGACGATATGCGTCTCAATACTGTAAATGGGGACGATTCAAGAAAAAAAACACTGTTCAAGGTTTTGTAGTGAATGCCAAAATGACATCGTAGGTTTTGTCCAATTGCTTCATGAGCGAGATTATCGTTAGCAATCAGGCAGGTATGTTGACAAATAGGTCAATAGTAGCGCTAACGGACCTGAGTGTGGATAGCATGTTTTCCCTCACGGGTACAATAAAATACGCAACATACAAGCAGGAGCTGAGATGTTAAAAGTGTTTACCGAGTAGGCCGTCTGATTTTTTTTTTCAAACCTATGCCATGCACGTCAATAGCTCAGGTGCTTCCCCATTATTTTCTACACGTCACATTTACCTCTTTCATCAAGTCTCAAAAAAAATTTTTTTAACCCTTTCAGGGACAGCGGTTACGACAGTGGACAGCTTCTCATGTTATCAGGTTATAGGGTGCATGAAAGGGATAAATGCGGATGTTAAATTGCATGGCATGGAATCTGAGAATTCTAAACAGCTGCAAAAAAAAAACCCACGAGCGCTTGAATGCAAAATTTCATAGAAAAAAACAACACTTCATTTTTTCTCATCTAGACCTTGACCATATAGAATTTTTTTTTTTTTTTTTTTTTTTTTTTAAGCACAGGCATGCCCACCAAACCCCAATAAGTTTTGAATGCACAGAGAAAGTTGTCGTTATTATGTTACCAGACAAGTTCCAGGGAGAGGAGAGAAAGTACCGGGACATCAATCATGTTCAAATCTGAAGAACCATGAATATTCTGAACTGTTATTAAGATGATGAGAGTATCTGTAGGTCCTCGTTTTGGGCCTCAGCTCGGGCCCTCTTGGTCTATGTTTTTACTCAGTCGTGTCCAAAAACAAAATATGAATACATGAGAAAATTTGACCCTCTCATGCACCCTACAACCTGATAACATGATAAACTGACCACTGTAGTGACCGCGGGTGAAAGGGTTAATCTCCAACATTGTGATCAGCGAATATCAACACTGGAATTCGTCATTATGAATTGAAAGGTGATTTCTCAAAAACAACATGACAAAGAGTGACTTTGTCTCCCAACTTTTGTCCTAAATCACATGTGAAGCAAAACAACTTTGGAGCCTCAAATCAGAAAAGCATGTAACCTTCAGCTTGTACACGTGTTTTATAGAAATTGTACACCTGAATGACAACGTATGCCTTGAATGCACTTGAATAACCCGTAACATGAGCTCACATATCCGTGAGAACCACGCGTGGAGCCATGTGCTTTTCAATGTTGTCGAAGAGCAGGTCCTCCTTTCGAGAGCTCGCTGCTCGTAGCGCTTGTGGCTCACCGCATCCTCTTGTCGTTTGCAAAATAAACACGTTGTCATCACACACTTAGAGGCCTCCCCGAGCGTGCGCATACACTGACCTTCCCGGAGGCCCCGCTGTGTTGTACAATACGCGTATTTTCCGCACTATAAGGCGCACTTAAAAGCATTCCATTTTCTCAAAAGCCGACAGTGCGCCTTATAATCCGATGCACCTGATATATGGATCAATATTCTAATTTCTTGGATGTAGTATTTTAAATGTTCTGTAAAGAGCTTTGTTCCAGCTGCAGCGGTTGTAAAAGCGCTTGTTGTAAAGTTGTAAATGTCGGGCGTTCTTAACCTTGCCAAAGGAACCGAATCCAACAAGTTCATCTGCACATTCATCGAACCCTTTATGAGTGAAAAACAAAAATATGACTTTTTACAAATTCATGACATAAAAAACACATTCATTAAAAACAAAACAAAAGCAAATAAAATTTCAAGACATAAGTTTTTTACAGAACATTTGAGCACTGAATTTCCCACAGCACTGATTGGACAAGCAATGTCACGTAATCATCTGCAGCCAGTGATGGCCAAGCGGGCGTGTCATAACTAATTGACATGTTGAGTCGGGTGTGTCTTAACCTCTATGACAGAGGCTCCGTCGAACCCCTGAGACGATTCACCGAACCTCTAGGGTTCAATCAAAACCAGGTTGAGAACCACTGATCTATATAAATAAAGGTGAATTGTATTGTGTTGTATTCCCCTTAGCATAGCTCTATCAAGTGGGTGCATAACGCAACCGCAGCCACTATTGTGGCTTCTATTCTATGCGCCCTATAATGTGGTGTGCCCGATATATGAAAAGTTTTAAAATAGGCCATTCATTGAAGGTGCGCCTCATACTCCGAAGCGCCTTATAATGCGGAAAATACGGCACTTGTTGTGCACCCCACGGATTTTCTTCTTAGTCTGCTAACCTCCAACAGCATTTGTTTGGAATGAAAAAATTCAAGTCTTATCAGCATGCAAGATGAAGGGTACTGACAGAAAAATGGTAAGAGTGTCCTCAGATTCCTCTTCTGTGCAGAATTAAATATTTCATGAGGAAGACTAAACAATGAGAAAGAAGGTCTTGCGAGTTGACAGCACCAAGATCACCAAGGTCACCTCTTGTCGCTCTGTAACAGGCATGAGTTTTTGTTTTTTTTTTCCTGCCGTATATACGGTGGTGAAAGACAAACAACACAAACACTTTAGTCAGTCAGTATTAACCCTTTCATGCACCAATAATGAGAACCTGTCACCTGATGACATGATAAGCTGTCCACTATAGTAACCGTTGTCCCTGAAAGAGTAAAAATCTTCCTTTGTTTCATGCTCAAATTAATCTGTCAGTTTTCAAATCGGACGGTAATTTGGACAATGATCGTGTCTTTAACATTTTTCCCTTGACATACCACCACGATGGATCTGCGATAAAATGAATAAAGTGTAAACTACAGTATCAGCTTTCATTGAAGTGCACTGTGTACAGTGGGTAAGTAGACCCTTATTCGGTGATTTATTTAACTCCGCTTGCTAAGTACATGTAAATCCTGGATAAGTACACTTTTCAAAAATACTCAGTGAACTCATTGCCTTAACATTTCCAAATCATGCCAATCACTGCCGACTCATTTTTTAAAATTCAGCCTGTTAAATGAGAATTCCTCCATTCTTTGTTTCCGAATCTCAAAATGCCTTTCAAATCGAAGGTCTGCATCACGTGGTACAATGTTTACGGAATTCAGCCTGCGTGTAGGGCTTGGGGTTTTTTTTTTTTCATTTCATATCGCCAGAGTAGCGAGGCGGGAGGAGGTAGAAATATTTTGAGGGTATCAGGCAACACTCTTCGATGTCATTAAATGGAGATGCCTACTAAAGATAACACCACGTTATTGCTGTGTGTAATAGATGTACCATCTGCGTGGCTGAATTACGACTATCGCCGCAGATGTCCACTTGATTCATGTTTGTGTGGTGGATAGCTCCTTCACTGTCTTTGCTCCCCAATAGACCCCATTTTACTTTCTCAAAGCAGTTGAATAGCTAATTAACTTTGTGGCTGATGGCAAGCTAACCTTAGAGTTGAGACTGTAATAACATGCTAAGAGTGGAAGAGTCCAACTCAAGTTTTTGTGGCTGAACTCAGTTTCAGTGAAGCTTCTTGGCTTGAACAAGTTGCTTGGTAGAACCTCACCCATAAAGGAAATTAAATCCAATACCGCTGAATTGTTTTCTCCCTCCCTCTCTCTTTCTCTCTCTGTCTCTTCCTCAAACTGCTTTACTAACCGCTGTTGTAAATTGTCGGTAAAAACTAAAGTCAAAGAAAAGCAGTTGCAATGAGTGCTTGTAACAAGTTCACTTCCTCTGGAAAAGCACGTGTGGGTGCATGTGTACAGGGCTGCCCATAACAGGTCGCTCAGGAACATGTCAGTGGGCAGCAAGGTGGGGGACTCATGACAGTGAAGCTATGCAGCTCACCATCTGGTGGAAGTGTCAGTCATGTACACATTCAGGAGTTCAGGCCTTTCAGATCCGGATCGCCTGCTCATGTTTCAATCTGGCGGGCTTCAGAAGCAGACCGCTGGTGTCTCATGTGACTTGTGCTTCGTTTTAAAAGCAGCGAACCAGGGGCCCATTTTGCTTTCATGAAGTTCTTTGAGAAGCTGCTATTTTGGTTGACAGTGATCATTTTGAGGTTATCTTGAACATTTCGAGGTGTCCTTGGAAAATCAACTCGTACTGCACATTATTCCCACTTGCAAACAATAATTGGAATCAGGTACAGTATTACAGAGACTAGAGATTGGCAATTTATGGAGAAAATATGTGCATGTGTCATGTTTGAGACGGCAGAGGACCCAAAAAGCAGGCTGGCAGGAGTTGAGTTGAATAATTTAATTACTGAATCCTGTACATTTATGTCCTACCAGTTCGAAACCAAAAGGTAACAAACTATCACGGCTTCCGGGTTTGATCATGTGACGTACGCTAGCGGAGCACTTCGGTACTGTGACGTCACTTGCAGTCGAAAACAAGTGCCAAGGTGAATAAAACAAGTGGATTTTGCTGATTCGTATTCTACAAACGCAACATTAGCATTTAATGTTTTGACGAATGTGTGCGCACAGAACACATTAAGACAATCTTTGACTTGACTTTGTCTTTAAAAAGCGGCAGCCTGACATTGGAATAATGTAAACAACACTGCCTGAGCACTAACACTGCTGCAATGAGTTTAGCAGGTGTGTGAATTCAGCAATCATTATCGGTAGAATAGCAGGCTCAAAAATAAAAATAATACCCGTGACGCATGATTTCTACAATTGTATGGGAACCAGGACAAAGTTTTCATGACTTTGCCGCTCGTTTTAATTATGATACATTTGTTTATTTTGTGTTATCCTGAGTGGGCTAAAAGCAAACATTAGAATCGCATTTGTTCTTGCAAAGGCATGCCTTTGAAGCAGGCTCCTGGCATTTAAAACATGCCACCACTCGAACTGTGGACAAGAAAGAAGTTATTCATTTCACGCAAGTGGACTTGTGCACACCAAACACACACGTCAACAAGTCCAGTTTATGCTTCATCCAATGTTTCAACTGTTCATCACTGTCTGTGCATTGAAAACAGATCCATGTCAACATGCGTGTGTGAGACATAGCGTGGCTCCAGCACTTGATTGCGCAACTGCTTTCGACCAAAACAACTCAGACCTGTTGAGTAACTCGCTGAGAGAGAGAGAGAGAGAGAGAGAGAGAGAGAGAGAGAGAGAGAGAGAGAGAGAGAGAGAGAATTAAAATATCTCATTGTGTTTTACAAAAGA
>CAAKHF010006924.1:8896-19263 GCA_901007745.1 Hippocampus kuda
AACGGGGATCGAAGTCAACCAGGGGTCATGGAAAAATAGACTCCAAACCTCATTGCCTCCCTGAGCACCCGTTAGCAGTATGAAGCTTTGGCCATTAGGTGGGATGGGCTTTGACGCGGAGCCTTTGTGCGTGGGGCTGTGTGATTACATAGTTGTGTGCATAATGTTCATCCCGTCATAATAGGCAAGAGCGATCTCCCTGCCCTGCGATTGCCCTCTTCCCAACAGCTGGAGTGGGGTGAACCAGAGTTCTCGATGTCGACGTGCAGTGTCACGGTGAGGACGTGTGAAAAAGCCACTTGTGCGCACACACATGCAGTGACTTCCCTCCAAAATGTGCCACTGACCATGTAACCGGATTGTCGGTTTCATTGGCTCTGCAGCTTTTGCTTGCTTTTGGTTGTTGGTGGTGAGAAAGAAGCTTAAATGAGGCCACATTGTTAATGATGAACACTAATTGATAAATTGCATCATCAATTCTACTTATTAGATCCCCCTCCCATCTGTCTATCTGATGCCATGCACGCATGACACCCGCTTGCTGAAGGTTAAGACACCATTTGCCATGTTTGACTGAATGCACAGCACCCCTCAGACATTGATTATATGCCTTAAATGCCTCCCGCCTCTTGGTTGTTTTTCTTCTCTCCTTTACTCATCCCAGCTACACAATGGCATTAGTCGCTTGAGAGTAGTTAGTGCATTTGCTGGGAGGATGGAACCATTTACCTGGTTGAATTCACAACACAGGATTGTTGGGAAGATGGCTTGCGTTGGGTGCCAAGAAAATACCTTCACCAAGTGTATTATTGTTGTTTTTCTGTTGACTGTGCACTGGAGTAGATTCATTTTCCCAGGAGAAATTGAAACCTTGTGACAGTATTTTTGTCCAACTCCCATCATGCCAGACAGTGTTTTGGGAAACTGTTCTCATTTTGCACAAGATCAAATTGCTTACCATAAAATATGCTTTTTGGTGTTTGTTTACATTACATCTTAGAGGCTGAAACTCAAAAATTACAAAACCGGCACGCATCCACATAAAACAGTAATTTTTCTTGTTGTTTTTCATACAGATAACGGTGTTGTTAAATACAGCAATTAATACAGAGCTCCAAGAACACTACAAATAATTTGTCTACCATGTCAAAACAATATACCCATGCACTAGTTGCTCTGCTCTGCAACTAGTGCTCTCTTTCCTCAGATGTATACTTTTCAGTTGAAGTCAGAAAGTTGCCACTTTTTGAACATACCTTTCACTTTTGGTTTGGTTCAAAGTTGGGTGCAATTGCTCGACTTAGTGCTTTGGTTGATCAAGTTTGGTCGAGGTAACATCTGAACCCGGTGCACACCAAACAAGTACACAGATAATGCAGACCTCAGCAAGTGCGAATATTGAACAGATTTTTGCTTTGTTTTTTTTTTTTTTCAATTCACTTTTTATTAAACATTTTCATGGTCCCCATCAATTTACATTTCACTATATTCATCCATACATACATTTGCAAATGACAGTGTTGTCACAATACCAAAAATGTTGACTTTGATACGAAACCTGCATGAAGTACCTTGATACCACCACTGAAACAATAATATGGCAAAAACAAAATGCATAAGAATATTTGTAATTGCACATATACCCGTGGTTGAAATAGATAAGCGGGCAGTCTTCTTCATCCAATGCACTTTAACGGGTACGTAGCGCGCTGTGCGTAAGTGAGAGTCGTTTTGACAAATAATGAATCAGTAATAGTCATTGTTTAATTTAAAATGGTCCCAATCCCCAGATCTCAACCTCGTAAAAGTAGATGTTTTCTGATTTCTGACATCAGATATTTTGGGGGATAGGGCCCAAAGCAGCAGCTTCCATCAAGAATGTTATCCCATTGGTCTTGTGTGATCTACTTCCTATTTTGCTCAATACATTGCTGGATCTGTAGAATTGTGTGAAAATCATTCTTCTCCAATCTGAATTGTCCCCTTTAGATTTTGACAACTTTTCACTGACCTCTTTCTCAATGCAGAAAGCTGGCAAGTTGTCAAATGTTCTCAACATGAATTTATATGCTCCTCTCAGCTGTTGTGTATAAAAGAAAACATTCTAATAATCAGATAGCATTTGTCTATGTTGTCACACGCTATAGTACAATCGAAAATGGTTCTTACTACATACAATAGTCACAAAATGTTAGGGATAATTAGCTTGAGTTAGAAAATTCTGGAGTGGTGGCCCAGTGATCGACAGGTTAGCGCGTTGTCACAGTGCAGAGGTGCAGGGCTACATTCCAGCTCCGGCCTTCCTGTGTGGAGTTTGCATGTTCTCCCCGGGCCTGCGTGGTGTTTCTCCGGGTACTCTGGTTTCCCCCACATTCTAAAAACATACATGGCGGGTTAATGGAACACTCTAAATTGTCCCTCGGCGTGAGTATGCACGCGGATGGTTGTTCGTCTATATGTGTTCTGCTATTGGCTGGCAACCAGCTCAAGGTGTACGCAGCATACTGCTTGAAGATGGTTGGGATAGGCTCCAACGCGCCCCACGACTCTTGTGAGGATAAGCGGATCAGAAAATGGATGGATGACATTTCTGGAGGAACTTCAAATGCACAGTAGACGCTGCAAGTGAACTCAATTTGACCTTTTCTAAACAAAGACAAAAATGACCATGGCCAACTGTTCCAACATTTTTTGTTTTTTGCACAACTAGCTTTTCGCTGACGAGGAGCTGAATGATGACATTGACAAAAGGCATTTGATACATGAATGGACCAATAAATTTCCTGGTTCAATGAGAATTAGTATTTCAACCGTCCTCTTCATGTTGCTGTTAGGACCTTTCACTTATATGTAAATGGGCGTTCACTTGTAGAGCACTTTCCTACCTTAGGTACTCAAAGCACTTTGAAAGTTTCCTTATTTACCTAATGATGATACAGGATCAGTATCTATCTCAGGGTTCATTATCTTGCTCAAGTACACTTTAAAGATCGAACCCACGATCTTTGAGACCAAGACGGCACGGAACAATTGATCAATAGATCCTTGCCATGTCAACCAGGATGTTCTGAGAGCCAAGTGGGCACTGAGTGTAGTGTCAGAGTGTCATTAGCGGGTTGCAGCAAAGATACAGTCACATAAAGGCCTGAATGTAGTGGGAAATGTATTGGTCCATTCGTGGAGCAAACAACTGTTATGAATTTTGCCATTCAGCTCCTAGTTAGAGAACAGCAAGTTGTGCAAAACGTTTTAACAGCTGGAGAGTTAAGTTTCTTCCTCACAAGGGTTGCGGGGCATGCTGGAGCGTATCCCAGCTGTCTTCCGGCAATAGGCGGGGGACACCCTGAACTGGTTGCCAGCCAATCGCAGGTGCACACAGAGACGAACAACCATCCGCGTTTCACACTGGAACCAATGCAAACTGCTTTCATCGGACAACATGACTATGGACCCCTCAGCAGCAATCCAGTCCTTTTTGTCTTCAGCCCAGGATTCTGACACTGTTTGTTGTTCAAGAGTGGCTTGACACAAGGAAGAGACGAGGCACGGAGATTGTTGATATTGGTCCACAGCACCTTAGCCAATCAGGATGCAGAATACAATGCACTGTGAAAAAAACCTGCACTAAAAAAAAAAAAAATCAGAAACAGCGAAGTCGTGAAAGGTCAACCGCATTATAGCAAGGGTTCACTGTATAGCGATTATATCTTGACAAGTAGTGCCAAAATGTCTTTATCTACAGATCCAAACAATAACATGATTGAACGTTTCAGTGAATTAAGACAGTACAGCCAATCACAAAATATGCATAAAATGCTAAGTATCGGCCGATCCGGTGTATCCTTTCAGATTGATGGAAAATCTAGTATTATGTATGTTTTGACTGCACAGCCTTTGGTCTGATGGTAAAAATGCCTATGTGGAAGGAACTGGACCAAATGTGCACAGTTATTTTGGTACAGAATAGAGCACCAAACTACAAGTTTGAATGTAGCCGAAAAACTGCCTCAGACAAGTTTGCGCTTTCTTCCTCTAAAATGTATTAAACAAGCTGTGCCTGGCTGATTTGTCTCAAGTGAACTGAAATCGTTTTCACAGCATTGTTGCCCCTATGTGAAACTTGTCAATTATACAGAGAGAGGGGGAAAGTCCTGTTTTAGTAGATTGTCATTTAAACCTTCAGTGTTATGTATCTTAATTTGGTGCAGATTATTATTTTGGCTCATTATTTTCTCAGTGGATCAGTCGTTTGGTTAATTGGTGCCCCCCAAAGCTGAGAGTCTCAGATTGTTTTTGATTTGGCTGCAGCGCTGAAGATTTTGTTTCCCATTATTATGAATAAAGAAAAAAAAAGAGCATTGCGAAACCGTAAAGTGACAAACGTGCAGCCAAGTTTAACTATACTTGGCTGCCTTGGCGATCCTGTCATACCTCACAGTCAAAAGAACCAGAACCAGAGGCAGATGGCTTGAAGTCTAATGAACCAACATTATTTTGCGCCCAGGGGGAGCAGTTATCTCTCGCTCTATAAAAAGTGTGACATGAATAACATTTGGCATGAGAAAGGCAACTCTGTGAGGCCTTTCATATGGGACTACTTCACTACCCCCCCAAAATGGAGTCAATGTGGTACACAGCTGTGGAAGTGATGCTGGAGAGTAGCCAGCCCGTTCCATTTAATGCGGTTATTTAGCTCTGTGTCTGCCTGGATTTTTGAGGAAACAAGTAGGGCTGGCAGTATCAATTGATTATTTTTTTTTTTGATTACTCCATCGATTCATTAGATACCATTTTATTTTGATTTGAAACGTATTATAAACCCACGTTTTTTGCCAGATACTGTTTATTTACTAATTATTTTTATTTGGGAATGAATTACTACAGTGGCTCCGAAGTGCAAATCAAAAAATGTATTTCAAAGCCGAAAAAAACAAAACGGCAAAAAAAAAAACAAACAAAACCCAACATAAAAAAGATAATGCAAACACAAATCAATAACACAAAAACAAATCAGCAGCAAATCAAAAATCTCAAGCCAATATCTAAACAAAAAGGGTAATCGTAAACACAAATCAAAAAGACCCCAAAACAAAAAATGAAACGACGACTAATTTCCAAGTTATTGGAAATAAAAATCAAAAAAACATAACAAGAAACAACAGAAAAATCACAAATACAACAAACTTTTGTTTCCCCTTTGCTGTTGTTTTCTTTTGGTTTTTAGATGTTTTATTTGTGATTGCAATGACGACTTTATTTGTTCTGTTATTTGTCTTTGTGAGTCACACTTCAGGGCCATCGTAGCTTAGTGATTAAAAAGGCAACAACTCCTCAACAATTAAGCAATATGACACAAGAGGGATCGATGTGGTACATAACACCCTTTTTTGAAACTGATTCAGTTGATGCTTTGGTTATTGTTTTCCAAACTAAAAAGAAATAACTATGCCCACAAGTGCTCAGAGCCTCTCACCTTGTGCAGCTCCAGAGCGGATAAAGAGTGTAACCCCCTCTCGAGAGGACTGGTACCAGAGCCCAAGCTGTGCATCGAGGCAGCCCGGCTTTTTCAAGTCTGTACCTCTCGACCTTGGCCTTCAGCTCAGGCTCCTTTTCGACTGGAGAGGCGACATTCCACATCCTTAGAAGCCAGCCGGGGATCGAATTGCCAATGTCCCGCCTTCGTCTGCTCCCCAGCTCACCCTGCTCCCGACGCCTATGGACCTTCCCACAGGTGTTGAGCCCATGTGAAGTGTATCCCACGTTGCCTTTTCGGGCTGTGCCCAGCCGGGTCCGATTGGGGCAAGTCCGGCCATCAGGTGTTTGCCATCGAGTGCCATCTCCACGCTTGGCTCCATGGGGGGCCCCGGTGACCCGATAAGGGCAAGGGAAAAGGTTGTCTATTATTTTTATTCATCATAAAGGATCTTTGAGCCATGCGTTGTCTGTTCCCCTAACATGTCAGTTTATTGGTAAGACATGTTTTTGAAACTGATGGATTTTATGGTACCAAGGTCGCATATCATGAACCGGAAGGAGTCGTTATTCACAGTTTGAAATGCATTCAGACACAAAAGAAATCTCAGCAAGGTTGTTTTTTTATTTCTGCGTGATATATGTGGTATTGGAAACAGTCAAATTTGGTGACTGTTTTTAAAGGGAAAAACATCTTGACTATCGAACTGGGTCACCATCCATAGCCTAGAGCGGACCAACATTTTTAAGAACACCCCATACATATGTTTATATGTGTAGGTGTATGTTATGTAAATACAACGTACACATATATGTATAATTGCTGACGGTTCTCTGCTCCACATTTCAGCCCATTTATCAGTTAAATGGTGAAAATTTCAGGTGCCAGTGTGCTCCTAGTAAAAAAAGTTAGTCTGGAGCCTTCTTTTGGAAAAAGTATGGCACGAAGGCCAAAGAAGATGCAAAGCACATACCCAGGGTTAGGATGCATGAGATTCTTCCACCATATGAAGAGGTGTGGCATGATGCTTTGCATAAGGGTGGTTCAAACTCACCTCTTAATTCGACTGTAGAGGCAGATTTTTTGGGTCATATTTCAAATTGTTTTTGACCTCAAGTGTAATTCCAACCACTTGTCTGGCAAAGTTTGTCTGTCTTAAACCAACCATTAAACCATCAAATACAATTTTGAGCTGTATTTATCGTTTCTCCTTGCACATTGTGTCTGGTAACAGTGATCAATGAGATTGTGTTCGGGATGCAGCCAGGAGAGAGGTGTGTGTTGGGGGGGTTTGCTGAGATTGGGTCCCCATTTTAATGAGATCCTTGACTTGAGACAAGACAAGGACAACAGCACTGCTTTCCTCTTTACTTGTTCTTGTTTGCCTCCATTGTTTCCACTCTTTCCTGTCTCAGTAGACTGCCCTCTCATTGGATAACAACCGCCAGTTGCATAAAAAGAAAACCAGGCCACCCCTGTTTTGTATTCTCTGCACATACAGACAGTATGACAATGTGAAGTGGAGCCTCAAGAAGCTATCGGTGAGCACTTGAAAGTATGTAGGTGATCCTGAACCAAGTGTCGGCAACTTAACTTGGCCCTGGGCCAAATTTTTCCTAACGATCCAATTATGGGCCGAAATAACATTTTCATCGGGCAATCCCAGCTTTTCCATTTAATGTTTTTATTTTTATTTTCATCAATAGGAAAATAACTAGGGCTGCCACAAACCTTTTTTTGGGGGGTGGTGGGGGGGGGCGAAGTGTGGCTTGTGACATCCCTGATTGTAATTTTTTTTTTGTTTTTTTTGGTCAATGTCATCTGGTGGGCCAGATATCACTGGCGGCCAATTGCCGACCATTGTCTTAAAAGCTTCCATTGCTGGCTGTACAGACCTGATTGCCTTTTTGGATTGGATTGGATAAGCTTTATCGTCAAATGCACTGTATGTGTAACATACAGCACAGATGAAATTTCTTACTTACTACATATGTGCTGTACCTGCGGCAACACTGAGGTCGCATTTCAAGTCCAAGTCCACCATTTAATATAACTCGCTAACTGGTAACAGCTGTGAGGAGTAATTTTTTGGCTTGGGGAGGGGGGGTCACAGTTTGTTACTGTATATTGCTGAAATTGAATAAGGGACCACAGTGCCTCACACAAATTGACAGCTTAGAATAGACATGGAATGTCAAATGGCATCCAGTACCTGATTCCAGTGGCCTGTTGTTTGTAGAAATGTGAAAGCAGGGCTATGTTGATTTATTAAATGCCGAACCAGAGAGCAAAATTGTTCCCAGGAGGAACTTGAAGATTGCGTTTCAATGATTCAAAATCCCTGTCACCGTGAGGGGATTAGCGTCTTTTTTTTTTTTTTTTTGTAGGATCTGCTTGGGCTATACTTACACTTGCAACTGGTAGCTGAAAACAAGCTGCAATGTGCTTCTCCACACAAAATGTCCGGAAAGCTGTGTTGCTGGCTCAGTTTGTTTACTTCTGTGCAGTCGGCCCACTTGGCAGTGAAAGGGTGAAATGTCAGGAATGACTGAGGCGTGGATCTCTCCTGCCACTTCCTTCCATGCTGAATGTATGATCCTTTTGTCTCATTCCACCGTTTCCCATTGGACGCACATTGAAATTTGTTTAACGACTTTGATAAGCATCTGTCAGACTTTCTTTTTATGCTAGCAAAATGACACTAATTTGTTTGCAAATGTATTTTTCATGCTGTCCAGTACTTGATCCACTCTGTTGTTTTCAACACATCTGTGTGAAACGTCAATAAAAATGGAATACGATAATTTGCAAATAATGTTCAGCCTATATTTAATTGAATACACCACAATGTTCAAACATGACCCATCTTTTTGCGATTTGTAGCAAGCCATGAAATTCAAAGTCACAAATTAAAATGTTGCTCACAACAATAGTGTATCAGTTTCATCATTAATTAGCTTGTCCTTTTCATGCATTCAATTAAATATAAGTTTAACATGATTTGCAGGTCATTGTATTCTGTTTTTATTTATGATTAACACTTCGTCCCAACTTCATTGGAACTGGGTTTGTGCAGTACAGACATCGTATTATCACCTTGCGTGTCCAATTCACCCCTCTTTTCGTTACCTATAATTTACAACCCTCTTTTAATTGTTGACCTCGTTTTACTGACACCCACACGCAATGCCTTTCACCATGTGCTGGGGTGGCTGTGTTAGTAGAGGGTGGGGTTAGTGGAGGCAGTCAGAAGGTGGCCGAGTCTGAAGAAAATGAATCCAATAAATCAAGCTCCTGCCTCTTGTCTCCTCCCTGCCAGGACCTGCCCGCTGCCCCTGCCTCTACAGCCATGCAAGTACAGACATTTGTAAAGCAGCATTGGAAGAGCCAAATGTGTTTTCATCTTCATTTCAACCCTGAAAGTGTTATTTCGAATTGATGAGTTCATTATTTTGAATTCAAAATCCACATTTTATCTTCGCGTAGCACGTTTGTCAAGATTAGGGATGCTCCACTAGGCCTTTTTTTCAGACCATGTATCCGTACTTGAGCATTTGCTGATATAGAGTACCGCTATTGGTTTATGTCCTTATGTTTTGCAATTGAAAATGGGTTGAATCAAGTATTTTCCCCCAAAACAAACTTTTCTTGAAAATAGTATAGTTTTCTCAAATATTACACTTTTTGTAGTGTGTCCTTATTAGATGAACGTGCAATGATTAATCGATTATCAATTAATTGATAATCTTGTTAATTGAGAATTGATTCATCATTTCAATACTTTTTTTTCTTTCGAAATTGTCCAATTTCTCAGAATTTCAGCTTTTCATCACTAAATGAGCTTCTCATCACAGATTTCTGTCATTCTCCATGAGACTCTCAACATGTCGTGGGGAAGAGGAGGGGCCTTTTGAAAGTTATTTATTGACTTGGTACTCGTAAGAGGGAGCACTTAACTCCTACTCTGGCATCCCTTCACTGGCTCCCCATACATTTTAGAGTTATTTTCAAGATCCTCTTATTTGTTTTCAAATCTCTAAATAATCTCGCGCCATTTTACCTCTCCGAGCTCATCCGCCCCTACACACCTGCCTGGCGCCTCAGGTCTGCGGACCAGACATTATTAGAAGTGCCAAGAACTAAACTGAGGCTCAGAGGGGATTGAGCCTCTTCTGTTGCTGGTCCCTCTCTCTGGAATGACCTCCCACTGAACATTCGGCAAGCCTCCTCGCTGCCCATCTTCAAAACCCTCCTCAAAACTCACTTGTATTCTTTGGCATTCGACTCAGCATGACTTAGATTTGTTCTCGGTATTACTGTTTGGTGCTTTCTACCGTCTTTATTACCGATTTGTTTTACTATTTATTATATATGTTCAATTGATCCATGTACAGCACTTTGTATGCAGCGATGGCTGTTTGAAAGTGCTCTATAAATACAGTTGACTTGACTTGACTGATTTCTCCAAAACAAATTGATAACACTGAAAATGCAAGCTGAAACATTACTGATTAAAAAAATTAAAAAAACAAATTGCGCTTGTTAGTGAAAAATGGGCCATCATGGCCTGATGATCCCTTTAATATCTTCACTGCTTACATCAAGATACCTATGTGAGAACGATAGACCACCCAGCCTTATATTAATCCCAATTGATCCCTTGGCATTTCCTTGAAAGGTACATTTTAATGTACAGTGGACCCCCGCAGACAGCCGGCTCGCGAATTGGAATGGTCTGCACATAATTGATGCACATTGAAGTGCTTTGGGGGAATTATATATATATATATATATATATATATATATATATATATATATATATATATATATATATATATATATATATTTTATTTTTTTTTTTAAACACACACACACACACACACACACACACACA
>CAAKHF010006925.1:0-10264 GCA_901007745.1 Hippocampus kuda
TTATCAAGGTCACTCTGACAATACGGGCCATTGTGTGTTAATGCTTTCATGTATCCTGCCACTCACCGCTGTGCATGTGGACGCAAAGGCGCAGGAGTGTGCATAATGTGCCAAGACACAGACAGTTCTTGTCATGGGAAGTCAATTCATTAAGTCAAGGATTAGACAACGGATCAGCGTGAGCAGCCCTGAAAAGATCAGACGAAAGAAGATAAGGAAGTCTTATGGAGAGATTGGATGCGATGGAATGTAAAATTGGAAAGGTGAGATCGTTCCCAAAGATAGACGAATATAGATAGCGCGGGCTATAGAGTGAGCGTAAAAGACCTGAATAGGAGTGTAATACTCTGACTGCAGAGATGACTGCAGCGGCAGGGAGCGAGGGACGCAAGCCGCATACCAATCATGGCAACTCGATACGCAACACACGCGGACGCGCCGGCGCGCATATATTCAAACAACACGTGTCACAAATTGTTTCCCCGAAGATGCTCGAGAAGGTTACGAGAAAGAAATGCGCTCTGTTTTAAAATGTACACCAGAAGGTCAGGAAATAGCTGAGCAGGCACGAGGCGTCTCATTGAAGAAGGAATAGCTGATGATGTTTGCATTCAAGCAATGAAAACCTTTACCTTGGGAGGTCTTTCACCATATTTGATTTAAAGCTCTAGCATAAATGGCAGCCTGAATATGCTGATCTCCGTCGACCTGCCAGATTAAGTGTCACAATGGTGATGGACAGGATCAAACCTGAGAAAATACGGGCGGCTCGTGGTCGTCATGGCAAACTTGGAAAAAAAGTTCTTATGCGCTCCCCTCTGACCTGCTTGTACATGAGCTGGATAGCGGATGCTGTGGCGTGGTGAATAGCTTGCTATCATGGAATGGATGCTAATGGCCGACATGCCACGACTTGTTCAGAGGTCATGTGTTAGGTCATGTTTGTTTTTGATTGTGCATGTATTTGCAGCGTTAATACAAATAGTATTCAACGGGTTCCGAAATGTTCCGGAGAGGCCAAGGCGTGGGGTTGAATAGCATCTGACATGCACAAATTTGTATTTCATTTTTAATTGACACATTTACAAATTCATTTTCAAATCGATTAATCGACAACTAATTAATGGAGATTTGCTTTTTGACAATCGAACTATTGAAATTTTAAACTGTCCACATCCTCAGATTTCAGCTTTTCAACAGTAATTATTCCGATCTCTCTCGTCCTCCACAAAAGCAGACTGATTATCTTTGTGTTGAATCAAAATAAAAGATTCCCTTTTACTTTGGAAAAGAATGAGCAACATTTTGTCTCTTTTCCGTCATCTTACAGATAATAAAAAAAAACATATCAATCATAATTAATTCGTTTGCGCATTTTCCACCAAGTCCATTTGAAATGTGCTGTTTTTGAATAAAGGGATGGAAATGACAACTTTTTAAATCTGATTGACCAGTTCAGCAACAGATGAATCAGTTATTGAGATCATCATTAGTTGCATCCCGAGACAGTCAGTCTACCCTTCGAAACAGGAAGTTCATCGCAGACAGTCCGGCACCCGCAGTTGTTGCACTGCTCCTGTCGCTTAGCAACCATGAAATCGAGTGGGCAGTCATGACACGTTTGACTCGTTGCAAGTAAGGTTTTCCAAAGTCAGATTTAACCGAATCTAATTTTGATCAACTTGGTAACCCTGAAATTGTCAATACCGGAGATGCCAGCTGCCTTTTTATACAGATCCGGATCAAGATGATTAGATTATTTTGACAAATGCTTCAAAATAACCGGTGCAATTTTGGAGGGGGTTTTGTCGCAGTTTTCCTTGTCAGCTTTTTGGCAGCAATTGGAGTAGACAGACAAATTGCATTTTAACACCTCCTACGTTGACAACGAGGAGAGAGACATAGGGATGAAGAAAGTTCACCATAAACCGAAAATGTCCTTCTTAACCAGTTGAACAGCCGTTTTCATATTAGTTCACATGCCAATATCCTAATGACAGTTGCACATGTCGAATGCAAAAACCGCTCATATTTAAAGCATACATTTTAGCAGGTATTGAGGGTGAAAATCAATACAAAATAATGTCGGAATATAAAAGAAGCGTATTTTTTTACTTTGTTCGACAGTTGGTAATGACGTCTAATAACAGTCGATCCTGATACAATTTTTCGCATGATGATGTTCTGGACCACAGCTTTAAATTCTCATGAACTAAACCTCTTCACATTTTTTATTGACTAATCCTTTTCGAATCGGGATGCAGCCTTAAAATGAAACATTGTTCACAAAAATCCCATGACCGATTTTAAAGCAAAGCAAATGACATGACATTATCCAAAATAAGTTTTTGGTTGTTCCCCACTTTTGGGATTTGTGGTATTTCTCCTGATACCAAACAAGCTTTGAATTTTTTTTTTAAACTTGCATCAACTTCTGCAGAAATAATATAAGTATTTTTTATTTTTATTTTGTAATGGACAGATAATGTGAAAATAAGCTTATCCTCTCGGGAAAAGCAGTCAACATGTAAACACCCGATTCAATGAACAGTTTCAGTGTTTCACCATTTGTACTGGCAGTGTTGTGGCACATTCTGCTGCCTTGGAATGCAGATGCCTTGGGTTCACTTCATGACCAGTGACCCCCTACCCTGCCACTGCAAAATCCTTGTTCAGATGGCTCATGACAAACTAACTGCAGTCATGGAAATTATTCGATCTCCTTGTTTCCTTCAATTCCTCATTGATTTTAATGCCTGGCACCAAGAAAGATGTGTCATGTGACTCCGAAACAGAAAAGAAAACATGGAGTGCCTCTCAAGGTCCACAGATATCGATGTAAGAACTGAAAATATTTTGCTTCTTATCAAGAAAATCATGGAGCCCTCATGAGCTGTTTTTATTGTTGTTGTTGTTATATTTGTCCAAACATATGAACATATCAAATGAACAAGAAAGCAAAAAAACAAGGCTGGTATTATGGTTTTTTTTCCCTTCTTCTTCCAGGACGGTGGCGTGACAAAGTCTCTAATGCGGCAACAGTAACTGCTTTTGCAAACGACCTCCTCGTTGTTCGCAGCCATGCTGTTTGTGCAAGCAGTGCACACACGCTTTAAACTACAGGAGCTCCCCAAATAAACTCCAATGAATCGATTAACCACATGAATTGCCCAGCCGTACGCCCCTGACCACAAAGATATAAATATTATATTTTTCAACCTTGAAAACAACCTTTTGAACATATGCTTTCTTGTTTTACTCTTTGTGCTGCTATTCTTCATTTTGTCCCCCCAAACGCATCTGGCGGATGACACAGGATGAGGTAGAAAAATCTTTTAAAAGTACACCCGTGACAGCCTTCTCTTTGTAACGATTCTAATCAGGCATTTATAACCGCAGTAATCCTGGTTTTTATAGCGGTCGTGTTGTATTGGAGGTGACAAGGCTGGGCAATTTCGATGATGAACACCAACGTCATGTTAAGTATCGCATCATCGCAAGGACAGCTGCATACACAGACACGCGCACACTCGAGCTAAGAGCGATAAGAGTTTTTTTTTTGGTGGGGACGGACGGGGATTGTTGTGCAATTGCACAAAAGCTATTCATGTGCGCATGTGTGCGGCTGGTGCGTGGCGTGCACCCCGTGTTGTCAGGCGCTCTTCATGTTTGAGTGGGAATGTCACTGCATGCAGATGGAACAAGAATTTTTTTATTATTTTTTTTAGCATTGTTATTGGAATCGACTTGTTATTTGCACAAAGTGGGAGTGGGAGAAGACAGCTGTTGGTGAGCGAGGAATGGGAGACAAGGAAGAAAAGTGAGGAGGATAGCGAAAGAGAAGGCTGGAAGGGTCATCGCAGAGCCAACTTTTGTTCATCGCTCAAATATGAAATACGTTTGTGGCTGTTAAACCAGGTGTGAAAGCACAGCAGAGAAGGCAATAAAAAAGTCTGGGAGCTGAAAAAGTTTGCGAAGACAGAAGGCCTTTCAGAATTTATTATTTATTTTTTTAGGGTTTGTTTTAGTGCGGCTAGTAATGTTGAGTGAAGAAGGTTTTTTTTTTTTGATCTTGATATGCATCTGTTTAAATCTATGATTGGGTTTCTTATGACGATCCAAATGACTCAGAGATGAACACTCAACAGTGTCTCATTTACTTCAGCATGCCGCGTACTAGTTCCGAGCCATCCTGACGAATAACGCACACAAATCTGAACAAGGGGCAAAGGGGTCAGAATTGATTTTTCATTTGATTCTTAAGAATTTCGGGGGGGCTGTGTAGAATATTGCTGATCTGGATTTTATACACAAAATGTGGATGCATGTAAGACGTGGGCAGCGCAGTGGGCGAGTGGGTGTGGGGTGTGCGATTTGAATGTTGTTTGAATGCTTTGCCCTTTTGCATGTTTTCCACCATGTTTGTATGTTTTGTTTGGGTCCTCCGGCTTCTGATCCGCCCACAGTCCAAAAACTTGCAATAGGTTCACTGAAGACGACATTCGTCCATTGGTACGAATGTGAGTGTGAGTGATTGCGATGTGATTGGCAGTCAATTGCAGGGCACATATGCAAGATAATGAGAAGGTTGTTATTATCCAAAATATTCCGATGGAGTTTCAAATCCAGACCCACTGACTCATTCCACATTGTTACCATATGAAATCATTAAATTGCTTGTTTTAGATTTCTTTTTTGGTTTGGATCCAAAAAAAAAAAAAGAAAACCGACACGAGTGCGTTTCCTGACTATGTACCAGGCACAGTCCACTAAGAAGCAGCAACCCTGTGTTTCCATGGCAATAGATGATATCTTTTTTCCATATTGAAGAAACGTTAAATGCACTGCTTGTGCAATTCATAAGGTGGTGCATGCTGCTGCCTTTCGTGTAAAAACTGTGCCAGACATAGCAAGCGAGTGTCTTGTTGTCCCATTGAACACCAGTTACACGAATAGAATTTTGGACCTATTTGTCAAATGAACAGTAATTATTGCAAAATACATTTGATAAAATCACCCACATTTTATTTCCTTCGAAGGATGAGCAGACATTGAACCTGTCACTGTCTCACTCTTTTAGGACATTTGAGCCTGTCCTCAACTCTACCCGATGCTCCTTCTTTCCTCAGGTTTGCTCTCTAAAGGTCCATGATGTCCATGAATATTTCAATAAACTGTATTCTCAGGTTATCAATAATAGAATGCCATTTTCATATAAATATTCTAAAAATACAGCTGGACTCTTCCTCTTCTGTGGTTCATTAAACATTTACGGACACCTAGCAAACTGTGAAATCTCCCACCCTTGCTCACCCATATCGACGAGGACGAGGGACCATGTGCCCATGTTTCCTTTTTAGACTTCCATATTTCACGTTTGTGGCGTTAGTGTGTATATTTGATTTGCCCAGATTCACACCATGTCACGGGGCAGGAGCTCAGGTCAGTGCTAAAATGAGCAAAGCGCTTGGCATTGTAAACGGTCTGTCTCAGTCGACCTGAGAACACATCCTGTCACTGCTCTACCCGGATGACTCACTACCTGGGACCGTTTGATGCGGTTGTGTGTATTATTGCCTGTCTCTGGTGATGCTGCAGTTAAAAAAAAAGTTATCTTTTGAAGGTGAATTGTTTTTGATTGTTTGACGTTTGAAGTTTCAAACTTGCACTCGTAAAAACTAGAACCGAAAAAGCAAGGACAAACGAAAACTCTGCAATACAAATCTCACAAATGAAAACCACATGTATGCTAGTGAGCAATATATTGGATTGTCGTAGGTGCAATTCACCATAAACTGGAGGCCTGGTGGCAGTACAAGAGTGCTCATGATTATGAAACTGGAAGCGTCATACTGTGTGAGTTCAATGCCCAAAGAGGCCGAAGCCTTTTATATGCAGCCGGTTGCGGATCTTGTCTAAAATACACATGAAATTTTAACAAAGGATCCAGTGGAGCAACCTGGATGCGTTGCTCCACTGGATCCACACACACACACACACACACTCAATGTCACATAGCACATCTTGTACACTCACCGCGGTGAGATGTCACAGCCTTGTTGCATGAAGGCTCCCAGAGAAAACCAGAGGGAGTTGAAGATGCCAAACTCATTTGGAGGTTGGTCGTTGGGGCCCTGCTCTGTGGTGCCCTCCTCTGGTTCCTCAGCATGCCACTCGTACGGACTGAAGCGACTCACCTGTGACGACACAAGAAAACGATGTCTTTAGTACCAATGCCGGGCAAAAATGAGGAACAGATCCGTTTACATTGTGACACCCAGACAATCGAGCATGACTTCTGCAACACTCACCAAAAACAGCACCACGCTGACGCCGATGTACGCAAACACGATGCACATCCAAATTTCGTAGGCCAACGGGTCCAGGAAAGAGAAAACACCTGGTTTGGACTTCTGAGGCTTCTTAATCATGATGGAGATTCCCAGAGACATGAACGGCTTTGAGAAGTCGATCACTTCTTCTCGAACCAAAGTGATGGTAAGTGGGGCCACTGCGATTTCCGCTTTCTGCAAAGAAAAGAAAGGGATTGGATTTCTTTGGTGTTTCAATGCCATTGATTTCCAAGCTTGTGCCTTTATCTGTCGTCTCCGCTTATGCAAAAGGGGAGCATCAAAGGGGGCTGATCATGTCAAGAGCAAGGACAATTGAACGGGCAAGTTGCGTCGTTAGTTCAGTGGACTTTGAGGCGGGAGAAAAGGAAGAGCTGAATCAGCGCAAAGAGACATAAAGAGGGAGTGAATTTACAGTACGTTGAAGACTGATTCGAATAACCTGGTAGTGATGTGCACACAGTTGAGAGGAAGTGAGAGAGCACAAACAATTGGGACACGCAAAAAGATTAAAAAGGGTGTATGAGAAGATAGACCTTTTAAATGTGTTTCACTTTGAATGCCTCATCTGGGAGCACAGCGAGCACTCGGCACAAATCAAACCTGATTAGTCAACGTGCCGTTTCCTCAGCATCACCTTCCATCAGGAATTGTGCAGGCCAATTATTTCTGTTACCGCTCTGTGACAATCTCTGTTTCCACACTTTCTCAAAGCGACGACTGACATTGTCTTCTCAGGCTGAGCTCTCTCATAACGTGCATGGTGTCGACCGCGTAAGTGGTCCCCGTGTTAAATTCCCCTGCACTTATCGAACTGTTCAAGACCAAGCTTGGCCGCAGGAAACATGCGTGCAAGGCTTCTGATAAGCACGTCCCTGTAGCAGAGCGTCAGGGCCCAAAGTGGGGCCACACTGGCGGGATACGCGACCGTCCAAGTGGAACTGCAATACCTTCTGTGCTGACTTTGTGAAGATGATGAAGTTTTATCTTGGTTGTTTTTTTTCTTTTTCTTACATCTGTGGTTGTAGCATAATCAGTAGTCTGAATATTGCCATTAGAAGATACCAGTTTGGCCATCTGTGTATAGATTTGCATCAAAACGCACATAATTTGTTAGTCTGTATCCCAACATTTGTGCATTGTTATAGCGACCCAACAAAAAACAATCGAAAATGGTGGCCCAAGGCTTTTGCATGGTACTGTACTAATCCAATATCATCCATCCACACTCACCCCATAAACAAGCTCGCCCACCATCCCGTTCCAGATCTTCGTCTCAGGATCTCTGGCTCCGTATTTCCCATCAGGTACAATGGAGATCTTGTATTTGATTCCAATGTGTTTGGCGATCTCGGAGGCCAGATCCACACAGTAGCCCTCGTACTGGTCATTGCCTTCATATAGCTCCCAATTCTTTTTCAGCATCACGTAGGGGCCCTCCTACAAAAGCGGCACAAGGCAAGAAAGACACCGTTTGGAGATTGGCGAGTGATGTGAAAGAACAAAAAAATGTTGTGCTAAATAGGGAAAAAAGATGGGAATACGAACAGAGTAGTGCCAAGCATGTTTATTTCCGCATTAAAAAAACAACAGCAACAATACAAGGAATATGTCTGATTTGAGTGACTTAATTTCTACAAAACAAATCTTAATATTTCTATTTATTGATATAGCTGGTGGATATTGTCCATCTTCACAACATGACATTTTATCTAAAAGTTTGCCAACCACTGATTTGTAACATACTTTTTTTTAAAATCAACAATCACTCACGAGAGACAACGGCACAAGCGGCAAACAGAAAGATGGAAGAGAGGGACACACGTTTTCTTTCTTTTGGGAAAACACCGCTCAAGTGTCAATGATATGATAAAACTGAGGATAAATGATTACATCAGTTCTTTTCACATATTTCTGGAAGCCTTATATGTGAAGTATTCTGACTTGTCGTGCGTTATGTCTTATCTTTATCAGCCTTGACGTGCCTCCGCTGGGGCGTGCACCTGCCTCAGTGCCGCAGTGTTGCCGATGCTAAGGGAGGAGAGATGTTCAACAGAAGGGAAATACAGGCGAGGAATGAACGCTGCTGCTTTGAAGACGCCTTGTCAAAGGCAAAAATGACTTTTTGAGCGTACAGTTTGCCAGATGAAAGCAAAGCGTGACTCTGAGGCTTTGGTGGGTGCGTTTTTAGAATGCAAAATCAGACACAGATGCGCGCGCGCGCACACACACACACACACACACACACACACACACACACACACACACACACACACACACACACACACACACACACACGCACACACACATACACAGGAACAAAACATTAATTGACGTACAATTTTATTCACTTTTGTCCACTCTTTGTACTCCTGGTTAAAAATGCCCGTCCATTAAAAATGAATTATTCATGTAAAAACTGAGCTGAGGCAAACACTTAAAACAATGAGGAGGAAAAGGATAGCGAGGATAGATTTGGTGAAGATGTGTCAGAAACTCAAAATGACACATAATACAATCCTAGACCAAGAAATAATTGATGAGGAGGAATCCGATGATGAAGAGGACGACATGCTGAGGTTGCCGTCACATTCGAATCAAAGAATGGCAACCGTTCCTGGTCTTTATCCCCATCCCATTGGCGTCATGAATATATGCATGAATGGGTGCATGTGAGGCTTTGTGAAGCGCTTTGGGCACCATATGGTGTAGATAAAGAGCTATATGAGAGCACTCCATTTACCATTTATCTGAGATTTAAGGCTTCCTGTCAAAAGTCACCAGGAGGACCCCAGGACCCACAAAATATGCCGCACCGATGACACCAAATCTTTGCTTTGAGCTGCTCTTGACTTAATATACAGTCCATACATATATCGACCCATGACATATCACGTACTGCTCAGTCAAATTTTAAACGCATCAACTGTACTGTCGAGCGTTGTCTTTTATCCAGCACCGACGCAAAAAAAAAAAGCGGAAGTCATTTGGGAAAAAGAGTAAGACTGACGGCATGTGCGCTGGTGTACGTGCACACACGTATGTGTTGCTACCCACACTGTGGATGTTTGCGCCCCCATATTGAGCGTGAGTCATCCATTGCGAGAAACAGTGGCAGCATCATTAGCATGCCGCTCTCGTCCTCCCACCACCCTACTCCTTAACACATTTCAACTGCTACAGCGGTTCGAGTAAATCGCTTTTGGCCCAACTGCTAAATCACTTCCAGGAATCAGAATCGGGTGCTGCATTTTGGTGTTTTTGTTCTTCCAAAACCCATTTCGTTACATACAGGCGTAGTATGTTTCATAATATGCACTACAAATGTCTCCATACAATCGGCACTGTCCTTTTCATTTTTTTGTTTCATAGCGGCTTCATGAAAAGGAATTTCCGGCAGAATTAGTCAACCCAGAGGCCGATGTTCCTCATAGCATACGCTTTAGGAGCCAACAACAAAAGAACAACAATATTCATGCTAACACTAAGGTTAAAAGATATCATTTGGATTTGTGGTAATAGTTTGAGACCCCAGGGGGGAAATATTTTATAAGCACTTATTAAACCTCTGTGCCTGCATGTGGAGATGTAAAGTTTAAACTTTGATTGATTGACTCATAAAGAGAGCAAGACCTCAATTTCCACATGTAAATTATTAATGCGGACATGCAGGCTTAATAACATTTCATACAATATCGCCCCTGGGACCGCAAATTCTGATGAACTCCCAATACGTTTTTAATGTACCGGTAAGTAGCCTTCTTCTCTTTTGCTGGAAACCGTCAAACATACTCAAACTCATTTTACGACGGGCAATTATGTCTCTTACCCACACTGTGACTACCGTGGCATTTTTTTTTTTTCAACAGTTTAAAACTCTCACTGGACGTCCACATCAATGAAGGACTGACACG
>CAAKHF010006926.1:0-13604 GCA_901007745.1 Hippocampus kuda
ACACACACACACACACACACACACACACACACACACACACACACACACACACACACACACACACACCTTGCTGTGAATTCCTTACATTCAAAGGACCTGAGGGCAACTTGGAGTGCTTTTCTCTTTGCATAGTGTGTTACGATTCCCGGGCGCTCCTGTTTCGTGTTTTACGGCACCTCTTTCAAGAAACACGTGTTATTCGCGGCTTCTTTTCTTCAATCAGAATGAGTTGAAATGGGTAGAATGTAGCTGCAGAGCTCCTGTGCGGCTGTAAATACTGAGCGTCAAAAAGGCAGCGAGGGGTGGGCGAATGGCAGTTATTGCCATTTATATGGCTCCCATGTGTAGGAATATGCGCATGCATACATAAGCAAAGCCACACATACATTTAAAGAGCACACAGGACTAAGCAAACATGATTGCCCAGAGTGTGTTTACAGCTTCATGTTTACGCTGTTGCTTTTTTTTTTTTTTGCTACTACTACTGGATACACTGCAGGACTACATGTTGAAGAAAGTAACCTCCTGTTTGTCATATTACCATAGAGTGCACCTGGCAGTATAGTGGTAGGTTTTAGGATAAAAACGGTGGTTTGCAAACTATGGCCCGGGGGCCATTTGAGTCCCACTATCACTGAAGCTCATGCAAAGACTCAAATAAATTTAGAGTTAAAATAGGAACAGAATATCCGTGGATAGTAAAAACAATACATTTTCAGAAACAAAAAATGCTTTCCTCTACTTTCGGCTTTGTGTCAAGATCCGTTTTGTGAATCACGTTTATGATCTTCAAGTGTGGCCATTTTGCTACAGATTACAAAGATAGACAATTTTTTAAAATTTTTTTAACAGAGTCAGAAAGTGTTTCAAAATACCAACATTATATAAACAATGAATAATTGCTTATTTGACTGGTTGTTTTGAGCATTTTTCGTCAGTAAAAAAAAAACTATTTCAAACTGGCTCTTGTGTCCTATTTTTCTGTATACAGCCCTCGCGGGAGAAAGTTTGGAGACTCCAAAAGCATATTGCTAGCTGTGACGTGTGCTAGCCAAAGGCTGAGCTGCAATGTTTGTTTACAAAGTAGGTAGTGATGAGAGCGCAAGTGAGTAACATTTGCTAATGCTTACCAAATATTGTACAGTATGTTCTTTATGGGAACTTGGTGCGCCTCTATGCTGTTCTGAAAAAACTCAGAATGCAAAAATGCCGGCATGTCGGGTTTTTTTTTTAACTGGCTACCCGCAACCCACACAAAATGGATCCGCGACCCACTTTTGGGTGGCCAGCCACCAGCGAGATCACACTCCATTCACACCTAAGGACATTTTAGAATCCTTAATGAACCTACTGTAAGTAACTTTTGGCAATGTTTGTCTGCATATGCCCTGCGATTGACTCTCCCTCATGCCCAAGTCAACAGGGACAGGTTCCAACTCACCCTTGATTCTAATTAAAAGTTCTCGAGCAAACATACGGACGGATCTTGTTCTGCCTTGGCCGAGGCCTACGCTTGACTCTGTGCCATTCTTGCTTCATATTTTACAGTATTGAGCTGTACCTGAAAACCTTGCGTGTTGTTGGTGACTTGTAATATTACATAAGCGCTGATAAAATTATGGAAAGTTGTCAGCATGTGGACATGCCTGTGTTTGTACAAACATAAGTTCGAAGCAGTCGGGTAAATCTTCAAAAGCAGTTCATATTATCCACACCCTTCCTCAAAGACGCTTACAGGCATCTGGTGTGTCTTTGTAGTTGAGGATACTTTATAGTTAGACACAGACACGTTGGCACATGTCACATTGGGCTATGCCTAAGATTCATAATTGAGACAATAATTGAGAAATTGTTTTAGAAAGCAATGAGAAGCTGGAGGCAAGCCAAAATGGCAATGAAAGAAATTAATTAAGGACTATAATGAAGCTTACCAGTTATATATCACGACATACCATAAAAATATAAGCTACTATGAGCAAGAATGTGATGGCATTGGTGAAATCTGACTTGTCGCCAGAGTTTTTAAGCTATGTCTCAACATCCATTCGCCCCCTAGCCTATTTCTGATCTCAACTTTGATGTTCTATACAGTATTTTGAATGGCATGAGCGCAATTATCCTGAACAAGATACATGTTATTTTATTTAATTTAATTTGAGTTTGAATGCATTAAGTTAAGGGCGGCCCGGTGAGCCAGTGGTTAGCGCACCGACCTCACAGTGCAGAGGTACGGGGTTCAATTCCATGCGGCCTCCCTGTGTGGAGTTTGCATGTTCTCCCCGGGCCTGCGTGGGTTTTCTCAGGGTATTCCGGTTTCCTCCTACATTCCAAAAACATGCATGGCAGGCTGATTGAACACTCTAAATTGTCCCTAGGTGTGCGTGTGAGCGCGGATGGTTGTTCGTCTCTTTGTGCCCTGCAATTGGTTGGCAACCGGTTCAGGGTGTCTCCCGCACTGCTGAAGACAGCTGGGATCGGGTCCAGCACCCCCCGCGGCCCTTGTGAGGATTAGCAGATCGGAAAATGAATGAATGAATGAATGCATTAAACTATGGTGCTGATATTAGGGTGCCATGATCACGAGCGAGGAACAACACTGCTTCATTCTAAACTTTACACATGAATTTTTTCAGCGATATGATGAGGAAGCGTGCCCGAAAACAAGATTTAGAAAGACATTTTTTCTACAATGGTTAGCGTGAAAGCTTCTATCTGCATTCACGTAACAATACATAAAGAAAAATACCACATTCATCAAAGCTATCTATTTGTCACAGAGCAATTGTCATTCACATCCATCACGAGGATTAGCATAAAGCTTGTGGACATGCAGCGTGAAGAAAGCCGTGACACCGAAGAATGATTGAGTGCAATGAAAAGTTGAACTTGTTCATCCTGCCCTGATACACTAAACTCACATCTTGATGACTGATGGCATGGAAATGATGGCTGTGAATTCACGCGTTAGAAAAAGGTTTTCATAATACTGTATTTTGCATTGGCCAAAGAAAAGAAACAGTGCTGATGTGGATAAACGGTGTGAATTCTATTATTTCTTGAATACAAGACAATACAATACAACACATCATTATTTATATCACGCTTTCACAGCAGCTGCAGCTTCTAACAAAGCGCTTTGTAGAACAGTTAAGATAAAATAACAATACAGTAATATAACAAAAACACACCAAACATGGACAGTCATGCAATCATAACCATATTCCAGCACACACCTTGTTGTTTTCATTCGATCTTATCATGCTTTAAAAAAAACAAAAACAAAAACGTTATGCAAAAAGTGTCCAACAAATTCCCATTAGAAGTTTTGCATGACCGGAATTAAAATGTGTGCAACTCTGTCAAGCCAACAGTTCAATCTTGGGAAAGGTCTGCACTCTCGGTAGTCAGACTCAATTTTTTTCCCCCCCCCGTTTATTTAAGTGGACACAAATATCAGCACAGTCAAGCTTTTCTTCTTCCTTTCCTTGACCACCAGGCTGTCTTATATTAGCTGCTGGTTGCAACACACGTTACAGTAGGAGGCTACTGTGTCCCCGTGATCAGAACCGGAGACAAGCAGACATAAATCAGACCGAGGGAAAGACTGAGTTCATGGAGACGACTTGAGTTCCACAAGCGGGATCTTTGTTCAACTCGGTGACACCATCATCCTCAGGAAGGTACTTTGTTTCCACCTATTACAAAGAGCCCACTGGGAGTTACGTAACACACACAAACTCCTTCCTGGTGCGGGCAGACTCTATCGTCACATAAACTGGTCTCTGACTTGGCGAGTTAGCCTTCCCCGCAACTGTGTGCATATGTGTGTGTTTGTGTGTGTGTGTGTGTAGAGAGAGAGAGAGAGAGAGAGAGAGAGAGAGAGAGAGAGAGAGAGAGAGAGAGAGAGAATGTTGACCTTGCTTTGCTCCACGGACCGGTTTAATGTCAGACAATATTTTCATGGACCGGCCTTTTAAATACAACAAAATAATATGATATGACTTGCATGGTATTTGCATGGTAAACATAATAATAAACATGAATCATGACACGACAAACGTCCTATCTGGCCACAACGCTCACTGATCACGATGGTAACGTTTAAAACGTGCCTTCAAAATAAGATACAGCGCAAATACAAAGTGGAAAATACACTCACCATCGCGCATATTATGCAGAGTAGGCTTAGTGCGTGGGAATCGCCTGTTTAGATAAATTCGTATTTGAAGTAGGAGTCCTGATACTGCCGATTAAATGTAGCCTTCTTTTTCTTGAAAGTCGTGGGCTCCTCTTCTGAATCCTGACTGGGCCTTTTCCACTTCCCAAAAAAACTTTCAAAATACGTTTGTTTTTCACTCATTTTGCAAGCTCCTGAGTTTCATTTTAGCGGGAACATGTCACGTGACCGAGAAGCGCGCCTTCACCTGCGTCAAGAGTGACATATTGTCGAATTTTTCAAAACAAAACATCAATCAGATTCCGAAATGAATAAAATGCAACTCTAAATTCAATTTTGACAGTGGTTTAAAAAATGTCTTTACTTCACCTATTAAAGCAGTCTCAATGTGGATTTTATATGTTGAAATTTGTAGGTAGAATGTTTAAAAAACACCTCTTGCTGACCCTACCCTAAATTCATAAATATTACTTAATAAACTGCTCAAAAAAATTTATGGAACACTTGGACTTACTTTGGGCTGTTTCAGTGTTCCCTTTATTTTTTTGAGCAATATATATTCATTCATTCATTCCTTTTCTGAACCGCTTTTATCCTCACTAGGGTTGCTGAAGCCAATCCCAGCTGTCGTCGGGCAGTCGGCGGGGGACACCCTGAACCGGTTGCCAGCCAATCGCAGACAATTTATATTACATGTTATATTATTTCTATTATATTATTATGATGAAAACTAGGTGTGATCATGAATAAAATGAGGGCAGATTCGGAATCAGTGCCCCAAAAAAATTATCTCAGAAAGTTGACTCACATCTGTGGAAAAAAAAATGTTAAATTTGTTCACTAGTATTATCACACCATTATAAATACAATCTATTATTATTATTATTAAAACATAGCACTTGTTGAGCAATGGTTTTGTGCTTCTTAACGATACAAGGGCTGCCTTGGAGCCATTTACAAGTCGGAGTCACGACATATCACCTGTGACCAATTTCCTTTCAACTCTGCTTTTTCTTTGCTTCTGGGTCATTTCAGCACACGATTTGTCATGGCCTCTCCCAGAGGCATCCTGTCCCAACTTTTAAACGCTACGCTACAGAGGAAGGGCACTCAGGTTGAGTTCAATTAAACAAAACGTGTCTTTCACTCCTTTTATTCCGTTGCTGACTTCCCCACAATCATCTGAGCACGGCATTTGGGTTTCTGTAACTCAGTCGTTTGTTCATCTTCCACAAACGCTTCCAATTACATCACAGATGTTTCACGGTGAATTCCATCAGTGCTATCTGAAGAGCAAATCTCTCTTTGAAATACGACGGTCTCCACCCCTTTTCAATGTTGTCAACAGCGTGCAGTCTGTCATTCGGTGAACACGCAACGTTTCGCTAGTCGCCTGCTATGTGGGATATTAGTCAAAAAAAAAAATGGCAGTCTTAGAAAATTCAACACAGCATGCAATCTGAATGGGTGAAACCGTGAAACGCTATACAGTGAGCGGCAGCTGTGTGTCCTCTTATCGCTGTGCGTCGATGAAATGAAGGAAGAAGCAGACAACGCACACGAATTGAAGGTCAGGGCCGAGTTCAACTTGTGCAAACTATGATGGCCTATGTTGCTGATTCAACATCTGGGATCAGATGATAGCCGTTATGTAACGACACTCAGCGCTTCTTTGAGGCTTCCGGGAGAGACAAGAATGTGGCTTGTTGTCAAGGAAAGAGAAGATACAATATATGTTCGAAGCGGTTTGCAATGGTTGATTCAGGCCGCGTGGATTTATTTGCAACTATTTTGCAATTGTGTTTTTTCTTGACATTGGTTCAGTGCCGACTAGGAGGGATGAACATTTATATCCAATAAAATAAACACTCAAGCAGAAGCCAAATAAAAGCTTTTTCTTTCCCATTTGATATTAAGAAAAAAAAAAAGTATTGCTGGCATTGTGCGCAGCAGCTGCAGGCTTCGATTCCTGTGCCGCAACAGTTATCGCCTGCGCTAGCGCCACATGTCCTGCGGCTGTCATCGAATCCCCATGCCTGGCCACCGCAATGCCGTAGGTCTTGGTAGCTTCATTGTTGCTGTTGTTTGCCACGTCACCCAAGCCATGTTTTATTTCCTGTCGTCGTGAGGTTTTGTGTGTGTTCTTTTTTTTTGTTCTTTGTGTTTCTGTGAGACTTTGTTGGATTTCGTTCATTTATAGAAAGCCAGATTCCAATGATGTTGCGATGTTGTGGAAAATGGAAATAAAAAGAGAATGCAATGATTTGGGCGGCCCGGTGGTCCAGTGGTTAGTGCGTCGACCTCACAGTGCAGAGGTATCGGGTTTCATTCCAGCTCCAGTCTTCCTGTGTAGAGTTTGGATGTTCTGTGTGGGTTTTCTCCCGGTAATTCGGTCTCCTTCCACATTCCAAAAAACATGCAGGGCAGGTTAATGGAACACTCTAAATTGTCCTGAGGTGTGTTGTGAGAGTGTATGGTTGTTCGTCGATGTGTAAGGGGTGGGATGGGCTCCATCACACCCGCGAATCTTGTGAGGATCAGATCATGGATGGATGGATATTATTGTAATTATCATTAGGACGCGTTCACGGTCCCTCAGTAGTTCCTACTGGAAAGTTAGCACAAATCAGACCCTTGACACCATTTTCAAAAAAAGTTTCAAGAACTCATGCCTGAACCCGAACAGAAATTCTGCCATTTTGTTGGATTTTCAGGGATTGCACTTTGATGACCTTGCTCCAAATCAAAAAGCCGATAGCCTACCGAGGCAGTTGTGTGTGATGCTAAGCTTAATGATTCTTGTGTGGAGTTTGCATGTTCTCCCCGTAACTGCGTGGGTTTTCTCTGGGTATTCTTCCTCCCACATTCCAAAAACATGCATGGCAGGCTGACTGAACATTCAGAATTGTCCCAAGGTGTGAGTGTGAGCGCACATCATTGTTCGTCTCTTTGTGCCCTGCGATTGGCTGCCAACCAGTTCAGGGTGTCCCTCACCTACTGCCCGAAGACAGTTGGGATAGGCTCCAGCACCCCCCGCGACCTTTGTGAGGATAAAGCGGGTCAGAAAATGGATGGATAGATGGATGGATGCAATGATTTGCATCCTTCCTACATTACTTGAACACACCACAAAGACAAGCTATTTTATGTTTTGCAAATATTTGCTCAGCTTGAAATTTGAAAAAAAAAAAAAAGCTCGGACAAGGAGGAGCACGTTTACGACCATGACATGTAGTAAATATTTGGTTAAAAGTCAAAATTTTGGCATCTGACCCATTTACATGCATGAGTGGACAGAATAACTCCCATATTGTGGCTAAGTGTGCTCAATTTGAATATCCTCATCCAAATCGCGACGCACAGTCAACTTCAGGACGCAGTGGAGGTCATTTCTGTTTCTTACTTTCTTCTGTCAATAAAAGACATCATACACTGTGAGGCCCGACGTGCTAACCAGTCGACCACCGGGCCGCCTGCTCCAGATGTGTTGAATTAAATCCTCCTGTTGCATCCTTGCCTGCGCGTTCCCATAAATCTACATGATCTATAAGAAGGGCGGACATCACAGAGGCTCACATGACTTTCTTTGACTGCGACGTCTCTTTGAGTTTGACACAATGACTCAGTGAAACATGCATCCCAGCAAACCAAAAAAAGGTTTGCTCAGTGCATGAGAAGACTGGCTGGGTAGTTGGGCGGGAGGAGGCGTCGGGGTGGGGGTTGGGCAAGGATGAAGGACGAGCAGAAATAGCCATGCAAATTTGCCATGTGGTCCAAATTGTGCATTGACATTCCTCAGTTTCAAGCTTTATGTTCCTTATGCAACTTATGTGAAACAGTTCTGCAATGGCTAAGTATTGAACCGCTTTTCTCAAAAAATACATTTCCAAAGTTGCTCATACTCACACGAGGGACAATTTAGAGTGTTCAATCAGCCTGCCATGCATGTCTTTGGAATGTGGGAGGAAACCGGAGTACCCGGAGAAAACCCGCGCAGGCCCGGGGAGAACATGCAGACTCCACACAGGAAGACCGGAGCTGGGATCGAATCCACGACCTCTTCACTGTGAGGTCGACGTGCTAACTATTGGTCCACCGGGTCGTCTAAACATATTCCAGTTCGTAGTATTAAAGCAGTCCTGGATTACAACATTGGTTTCTTCAGTCCAAACTTCCATCCATCCATTTTCTGATCCGCTTTATCCTTACAAGGGTCGTGGGGCGTGCTGGAGCCTCTCCCAGCCGTCTCCGGGCCTGGTCGGTACCTCAAGCACCAGGTCTGAAATGGGGCCTGGGCATGGCCTTATATGCATCCCTCATGTTTCTCTAAACAAGCTTCACGTGTCGGTTGTATTTTAGGAGAAGAGTCCTGAAGTTACCGTGGTTGAAATCTCACACTGCAATAACCACGGCCTCCTGGGGGTGCAGTCTCGTGTTCATCAGTGATGTCATGCTTGCGCTGTATTTCATCTCCCCACTGTGGCAATTGCAAAGTTTCGTTTTTCTCTTGACTGAACACCGTTTGTTTCTTCATATACAAGCATGTATTTTCAGCTCATACTTAGTTCTGATCAAGCACATGCGAGCCGAAATAGTTCAAGACGCTCGCTAAAGCTGACCATTTTTCCTTGTTTCACACTGAACTGCCGTCAGGTTGATTTTTTACCCGTCTCTCTTTTTCTACTGCGATGCAGATTGCTTTCCTTCCATGAATAAGGCATGAAACAATACTGATTCCACTTTTTTTACGATTGGGGTAGAATTGTCCTCCCAAATGCAGGCAAGCTGCTATTTACCGTCCCGCAATTACAGGAAAATGACATGTGTGTACATTTTACACCGCTGCACTGCTTACTTAAGGGTATGTGGTCAGAATATATCTGGCACATATACAGTGCAGTATTCAGAAGAGAACGACCTTTTTTTTAAAAAAATTCATTCTCCTTTTCCACAACATATGATATGTTGTATATGTCTTAAAAAAAAACATAGCTGCTCATCACAACTTTGTTTTCTCATGTATTTCCACAAATATAAAACAGACAATGTAGCAACTGATCAGTTTTCTGTACCACCTAAATGTAATTCAGTCGAGTTTCCTGACTGGTTGAATGCGCAGGAAAACCAGGATGGTTGAACATGTGAATAAAATAGCTTCAGTTCGCCATTAGCTTCCACTCTGGCACCAATTTCAAAATTCCACAGGCAGCGGAAAAATTGCTACCTAGAGCATGAGGTACTGACCAGGCCGTGAAAGAGACGGCCCATTCCAGTCTTTGCTTCTTTTCCTCAAAACAACTCGGACAACAAAGGAAACAGCTCAGCTAACACACACACACATAAGGCGGTTGGAAGCAAAAGGTGTCCAAGGCCAAAGGTAACTTTTGAGGCAAGAAAATGTCATATTTTCCAAGTTTTCCAGTTGTCCATTAACCCAGGGATATGATTTCAGGCCGGGCTGAACCAGGATTATACGCGACTCTGTGTCATTGCTGATTACCAGACAATAAAGCAAACAGTTTCAAGATAAATAGATTCTGATTTGTAGATGAACACGCATCGACTTCAGTCGGCCAACAAGAGTAAGTCAACATTTGTAGAGAGCCGTTTAACTCATTACCACGGTGAACCCAAATACCGTCCTTTATGGCCGATAACGTGGACGGACCAGCCACGTTATTTTACATGTCGTGTGCGATTTTTACACACAAACTTTATCGGCTCATTTTGGTGTATTTTGAGAGATATATTATTTTGATTTTGTGGGTGGCTCTAAATCTTTACCCCGTGAACATATTTTTGTCACTTAAAATCATTGTTTATCACTATTTACCACTTTGCTTGAAAGGTATTTCAGTCCTCATAACTGGGGGCAGATTTCTGAAGCCCCGCCCAAAATTTCTGTGTTTATCCTAGCAAGCAAAAGAACAAGGTAAAATTTTAAAACTAGACATATCACAGATTTTTTTTCTTCTTTAACATGCAAAGGTCTGCACATGACCGGATATTTTAAATTAGCAGCAACAGGGCTAATCTGTAACCCTGTGTTGAATCGTCTCTTCCGTCCTGGACTTGAATTATTTTGGAAGATGAAAAAGGAAAGCAGAGTCAACAAAATTGCCACAAAAATATTAGAAATCATTTATTTCATTTGAAATATAAAATATTTAATCTGTCATGAAATCAAACTGTTGTTAAGTCGTGTGAATAATACATAGATTTGATTTCACCAGAGAAGATCCAAGTTTGTTTGGCACGCTCAAGAATGTGTCCATTGGCAAGTTATTTTACGACTTCTTTCACATCTGTGACAGGATAAATTAAAGGGACATGAACGTTTTACGAAATGGCTCACTTCTAACAGAGCCAATTAATAATTGTGAACTGAAACACAGACACAAAAACCAGCACCCACTTTTGATTCGTTTGCCATAAATGACATAAATGACAAAGTCAAGAGAGTCGACATTGAGACCAGATGAGGCAACGAAGGCATTGCTGAGATCTGAATCGAGATTGACCACAATACAACAACAACACGGCAATTCTCAAAATATTCAGGGAGGGCAGACAACCAAAAATGTCTTGCATGCCGCTGCAAATTATACAGTGTCATGATTTCAGCGGAAAGCATTATCCATATACAATGTTCTTATTTTCATATTAATTTTAACCAGGAAACGTATTCAGAACTCAAAGGAATGTCGATGCGGCGTTTACTCTTATTCTATGGAATAAGAAGCAGAAAAGAAGCAGCAGCGTGTCACCCGCAACATCTTCACTGACTAGCAAAGAGCTAAACTGCGGCGTCTTGGATCTGATGTTTGGGGACACCATCAATTTGAAGTTGAGACTGTGCCGAAACAGATTTCGGCACTGTCACATCTCTGGCGATCGACTGATAAATATAATGGAATAGCCATGCTCCGATATTGACCTCTTATTATGAATACAACCAGTCGAAAGCTGTGACTGTTACATTGCCAAAAAAGGAGCATATGCTAGCTACCTATGCTAGCTACCTCAGACTGTGTTTCTAAGATATCATTCAAAATCAACTGGTTTCTTGCTTGAAGTGGACAAAGGATTCGAGTTTCGGGAAAATAAGGGTGTGACTGGTATGCTGCCAAAATATAAAATGCTTGTCCCCGGATACCTTTGGGGGAAAGATATCATTCAAAATCACTATTAAAAATCTGAAGAAAAGTGGTGGGAAGATGTTCCTGAAAACAAACAACCTCCGAGGTTGTCTGTACAAGATCGTTGAACATCATTAGGGTTCTCGCTTTGACTTTGACCTAGAATTCCAGGTGTGACCAGTCGAGTGTCGAAATGCTGCATGTTTCCAAATGCGTGATACATGTAAAAAAGGTTGAAAATATGAAAAACTAAAACTAAGCAGTGCTCAACTGGGGCATTGAACTGATTTTGACCATTTCAATTTTCCGGATTATTTTGGCCTTGGCTACAACAGGAACCAGTAGCTTGGCTGCGACATTCATCGACCCACCACCTGCTTGAATCCACTTCAGCGGTTATATGGCACATTTGAAACATGCAATTAGCTCGTAAGCTATACCTACATCCCCAAAAATACATCCTCATTGTCACAGTGTGGAAACACCCCGTGACAACGACCCGCGCCAACTTCGTGGGATATATTCTCACCACCAGAGGCTTCGAGCATCTATATTTTCATGGCTCGTGAAGTTATGTTTAAGCATAAGAAGGATACTGGAGGAAGTAGCTTCCATTTTCATAGGTCATAGTCCTCGTATTTGATTGACAGTTCACAGTTGAGTGGGGCGTGATTTCAGCAAATTCAGTGGTCCACAGCATTCGAGAGTGGAGGCAAGGGCTTGATTTATTTCTTTGGAAGTTTTTTTTAATGTTATTTTGAACGATTTTGAAGACTCATTTTAAATACTTGGCCATTATTTAATCATTTACATTTGTCGGGGCTGCTGCCAACACTCTTCTCTGTGGTGGGTCAATCCAGAAGACATTGACTTTTACTTAACAGGCAAAAGTTGGAGCGTGTGTAGGGTTGCAGCTTTGACATAGACCAGCAATAAATTGGTTCCAACAATGCCTGGAAGAGATTATTCCAAACCAATTGCTTGGTTGTTTTGACTTGAGCGTTAGAAGCTCAGTTATGAAGCACGGGCTAAAAGCTTGACTCAGATCAAATCCAGAGTAGTCCCTTTTCTTGGCATGGGACTAATTAAACCAAGGCCACCATTATTCACAAAGCACAACAATAAAATGTCCAGCACATTAAAATATAACAACTGTTTTGCTTGATCCTGTGTGGCAACATTTGGCTCCAAAAGGCATCAAAGAATCACTTCATTTTTTTCATACAATGCAACTTTTGTAGGCTCTTTGGACACAAAAATATAAAAATACTCTGAATACCATAATGCTATTCCATTTTGATTAGTTCCAAAAGCGAGTGAGACAAAATAAAGTTGTCCTGTACAAGAAGCTTATTCCACTTGTGAAGGTTGTGTCAAGTAACATTTGTGTCTACCTAATACAGTCATTTCATTGCCACCCATTACATGATCACAGTACGTACGTCACATGCGCGTTTGAACACGCAAGTCCAACCCCATGTCCTCCTCTGTCCTTCATCACATGCGCCCGCCCCTCGCTTAGTGTCAGTCTTTCAGAGCGGGGTCAAAGGGGTCAGTTTGCAGAGCGCCCTGTCCTGTTGCTTCGTGGAAAACGGTGGACTTTGAGGTGTTTTGACAGGTGATCGCTGCGGGCAAACTTCTTCTCGCAGACGATGCACTGATATGGTTTTACTCCGGAGTGGGAGCGCCGGTGTCGGGACAGCTCATCCGATCGGGAGAACCTGCCGGAATAAGATTTAGGACATCTTAGTGCATTTCTTTTAATGAGGATGACAAGATATTTTCAATAATATTTCACCAGCCTCCTATGGTGTGCAATCATTACAGTCATATCATATCATATCATATCATATGGTGAGAATGAAAAACAAAAACACAGGATGCAGTAAATCCAGGACTCTACGCTTCAAATAATGCAGTGTTGCCCAACCTTGATTGAGTCAAAGCTCTCTTTTTACATTGGAAAATTATTCACACCCACACCCACACACCCACACACCCACACACATTCACAGTCACACCTATGGACAATTCGAGAGTGTTCAATTAACCTACTGTGCATGTTTTTGGAATGTGGAAGGAAACCGGAGCACCCGCAGAAAACTCACACAAGCACAGGAAGAACATGCAACCCTCACAGAGGAATGCTGTAGCTTGGATTCAAACCCTGGACCTCTCTGTCAATCAACCAACTGCACACACACACACACACACACACACACACACACATATACATGCTCAGACCCGTGGGCAATTAGTGGGATAATGCTTTATATTTTGTTGATGCA
>CAAKHF010006927.1:0-18654 GCA_901007745.1 Hippocampus kuda
CAAGATCAGTGCTGCTCTGGACTGTGTGTGTGTGTGTGTGTGTGTGTGTGTGTGTGTGTGTGTGTGGAGATAGATAGAGAGAATCGTTCCTTCAAGTGGTGATCCTGCAACAGGCAACAAAATTAGAAACCTGCCGTTCAACCTAACGTGAGCCCGAAGTGGCTTTTAGATCTTACCAAACCTTTGTTTGAATCGATCACTCACGGGCACGTTCGCAATGTGTCGTGAAAGGCACTTCCATGCTCCAACAGGCAGGTCTGCGCACCAGCCTCCTCTTTTAAGACTTTCTCTTTCACCAAAGCCATCGGACCATGAAGTGGTGTCCAGAAACAAGCTCATTGGGCCTGACCTCAAGAGACTCTTGTGCACTCTCTTTAGCTACTAGCAACACAAGATCTCTCTTGAACGCTTCACAGTAGGCTTAGCATAGATTTCAAATTGGAACGACTAGCCCGAAAGCCCCTTTGAATGATCTGGATGATCTCTGTAAGACGAACGGTGGACGCTCTTTTACTGCTGCCTCCCCTGCTGGACTACATTTCGATATGAAGTTCGGCCCTTGAAGCTTGTTCGCCAAGTCTCAAGGGGAAGTTAAGATGTTTCACGCTAAAAGCCGATGTTGCCGGGGATAAAAACCTGTCACGGCTACGTTCGACAAAGTCATGCGAAAGTGTGCCGTAAAGGGACGCAATATCGCTCTGCGCGTGCGCCACCTCGAAACAACGTTCATTAAAAATTAGTAGTCACGTTTTTTTTTTTTTTTTTTTTTTGCATCATCCTGCTCATTTCTATACAGACCAATCGATTAAGAAAAGACAACAATACTTTTCGCCTTTGTGCTTTCGTGCCTGGGTGGCGGTCAGGAAAACCTTTCATCCGGCAGGCCATTCGTGTTTTACACAAATGTTTTATTTACTCTAAATGTAGCATCTTATAGGCTAATGTATTCCTTTGTCATATTAACAAAGGGATGGAGTGTGCACAAGCAGTAAGTCAAAGAGCCAATTGTCTCTCCTTTATGGCTTTCTGAATTATAGCTGCAATAACGTGATACATTTCTCATCCGTGGGGCGGAGAGCATGTTGGCGCTGTGGGCTGACATTTGCCTCCCGCCCCAGCAGAGTAATGGATTCAGCACCCCCCCCCCCACCCCACCACCACCACCCCCGCACATTGACATCATAGATGCGCATTGGGCACCCTGACGTCAGCCCCTGGGCTGGCGCGGCGCGGTGGGGTGACACTGCTGTTAGTTGTTCCCCTCGGAGCAAAAGCCCGCTTGTGACAATTGGAGCTCTCACCGAATGAAAGGCCAGGCTGCCCAGCAGGACATGGCATCATTGTTCCTCAGTTTATGTGTCCATAAGAACCATGACAACCTCGAATATTATTCCGACCAATGTCGCGCCTGATGGCGTTTACAGAATATGTTTTGGGGGGGGACTTTCTGATGAAAATGACAATGATGTAAGATGATTTTGATCATTTCCAGCCTCCATTCACACAACAAACATTGGCGATTTTCAATCGTTCATACTGTATTTTAACAATTGCTTTGCCAATGGTCGTTACAGATTTTCGGGTGGAATGTGACAATTTTTCACTTTCTTTCTGAATGTTCTGGGCTCCTGCTTCCGTGCCAGATCAATGCTGCCTGAGGAGTGACGCCGCAGCCACTCATGGGTGTTGACTCACTTCCCATAGCCGAAAATGTTTTCACATCAAGACGTTATTATTCAACACTGAGTTCCACACAATACAAATTCTTATCCACCAATTAATTGATTTCAGTGTGAACAATAACATCATTTTGCAGTGTTAAAGTTGCACTGTTTAACCCCCCCTTCCCACACACACACACATACAACCATTACAGAGAATAATTCATGAATTATTAATGTCAAAAAAAATCTGACTCATTGGTAATCAATGACGCAATGGTCTCATCATGCGGTTTTGAGTAGCTTGACAAAAAAACTGTCTCGTTTTTTAAGGTCCATTCAGTTGAGTCATTCGGCTTTTTCCTTAGCCAATTTCCATAAAATACAACAGATATTCAATATTACCAACTGGTTAAAGTTGGAGTCCAATTTATTGCCAATCCGGGCACTTACAAAAATCAGTTATTGGACAGCAGTCGTTGCGACACGATGAGCATTCAAAAGCAGAGCGTGCGGCTGGCGTGGTGTTTAATCCAAAATCCCGTCATTTGCTGTTTTGCTTATCCTCATTGGGGTTGCGGGTGAGATGGAGCCTCTTCAGGTTGTCTTCGGGCTGTGGGCGGGGTACACCCTGAACTGGTTGCCAGCCAATCGCAGGACACATATAGATGAACGACCATTCGCGCTCACAATCACACATTGGGACAATTTAGTGTTCAATCAGCCTGCCATGCATGTTTTTGGAATGTGGGAGGAAACCGGAGTACCCAGAGAAAACCCACGCAGGCACGGGGAGAACATGCAAACTCCACACAGGAAGGCCGGAGCCGGAATCAAACCCTCCACCTCTGCACTCTGAGGCGGATGTGCTAACCAATCGACCAGCGTGCTGCCCTCAATGTAAATCAAATAAACAATTCAGGCTAAACACAGGCTTCTTTCTTTTGTGTTTTTCAGTTGTCATCCGGGATTGCACTGAAGATGAAAATGGAGACCTGACAGCGCTCTGATCCAGGTGGTAATATGGTAGTGATGCAATACAGTGAACCCCAGTTTATCGCGAGGGAGACGCTCCATACCCACCCGCAATTGTGTGAAAATCCACGATACAGAGAGACCATAGAATTTTTTTTAATCCCTCCCACATGCGTTAAACACCTTTCAACTTGTTAAAACACACTTTTTAAAGCTTTTTTTTTTTAAAGCTCATTCTCACTTTCTCACACAGTTCCTCAAATAACCGCTAAAACACATGTGGCTTCAAGCGGTTTATAACTTGCATTTGAAGTTGACTGTCAAAACTGCCACATAATACAAAAGCCGATTAAACATTGAATATTTAAACATCAGAATGTTCACCCAAACCACATCATTTCGTTTCACAAATGTCCACTGTGCTGTAGATAGTAAAACCCCACCAAAAAAAAAAAAAAACAGTTGGTGACAAATCTACAATGTAGCGGGGGAACACTGTCATGCAATAAAGCGTCTTCGTTTGTATTCCTGTTTAAGCGTGCATGAGTCATAACCCGCTCCTCCTCTGTGGTTGGAGCCACATCCTGTTCAGCGCCGCCGTCCCGCTTGCCTCGGAGAACATTCAACGCTGTCGGTGAGTTTGGTATGGATCGCATCGAAACCATCGACCGTTGACTGTGCCCTGAGGTTTGCCCCGACAACGTCAGCAAAGAGCGAAGAATGCCCTCCGGCCATAACGGGCGGGCGAGTGGGCGCATGCAAATCCTGAAGCACGCACACCCTCTACATCCCGGGCCCCCCCCCCCCCAACCCCCTCGCACACACACAAGAGTCACCCTGTGGTTCCGACCTAAAAGGTCACAATCAACATTCATTGCTGTCGCTGGGTTGGACTGTGTAGAAAAGCTCACTGAACAATGAGTGCAACTGTGGCCCAGATCTGCCTTGACTCCAGTCTCGGCCAATCTTCCCAACCGGATGTGAAAGGCTGTGATTTCTTTATTCATTACCTTCTTGTTTTTCACTTCTGTATTCTTCGACCGTGAGTCTCGGGGAGCAGGAGAAATAGCGACACAGATAGACTTCTGGCTGCTCGCTTGTCCTCATCCACCTCTCATCTAATTGGCGGTTGTGTGTGCAGCAAGGGGGAAGGAAGCGGAGTGAATGTGTAATCATCTGGAGCCTCTTCTCCTTCAGATGTTGCATCCCTCTCTTTTTTGTTCGCCTAATTATACAGTGCATTCGCTCAGCTCCATGCTAACTGCCTGTCTTACGTTGGCTGTAATGGACCATACTGGAACAAATAAACGCTAGAATTAGTCGAGTTTGCTAGATAGGCTTTCCGGTGTAGCTTTTAACGGGGTCATTTTGGACTAAACAATTGAGGACGTCCCGTTGTGTGTGTTTGACTTTCATGACACGGTTTCCTCTGGGTGTGGGTGTATGTGTGCTCGTAATCGAGGGTTTCTCAAACTTGTTCAGCTCGTTATGTTGGGGTAAAATTTATGTCACTCCCTCGTTTTTTTTAAACAAGTTATTCCATGTAAGTGTCCCTGTTTTGAAATAAAGTCACACCTATAACTCCCCGTTGTGAGTATTTTTATTTGTTCATGACTTCACTAATGGTACGTGCCCCCCACCCCCCCATCACGCTGTCATCTAGCGAGCCATAACGTCCAAGGCCTGCTCTCGCCAGTCGTTCTGTATTATTCATCAAAAAGCACTCTGTGCGCTGGTGCAGAAGAGTGGAGGTGATGTAACCGTGGCTGTGAGCGTGCCTCCTGAGTCCTGACTGTCATTTGGGATGAATTCATGCGACGGGCGAAAACCGTTTGCGCAGCTTTGATGGCGGTGCCAGCAGCAAAGTACGGAACCAGGAGGCGAAGAGGGAGGATGAAGATGGTGTCATGATTTGACAAAATTATAACAGCATATTCAAATTAGCTTTCAACATTTTAAAGTTCTCACGCAACGTTGTGGATCATGAAAGGAAAATGCTGCTCAATTTTAAAGCAAAGTAATTACAAAAAAAAATAAAAAATACTTCGCGTGCACATTTTCACAGACGGCAATAGAAAGCTGACTCTTGCGTCTCTCCACTGCCATCTAGTGTTCATTTTCTTACACAACTGCGACGAAAATCATGAGATGAGGTCAAACTGAGATTGTTCCTGGTATACAGTACATATTTTATACTGAACACAGCAAATCACCTAAAATAATGTCACGAGCAGTACAAAGAAATAATAATAATCTCGTATCAATTTACTGAGCTTGTTTAGTTGAACACTGCTGTATGAATGGCAACAGATGCATACCCAGTTTAATTGTACTTTCTGCCATTGAGTGGAAGAGTATTTGAAGTATGATGAAGTTTTTAGGTAGAAATTCAGTGCTGACATACATGTATCATGGAATGCCATTTCGGGATTACATTTTTAAAAAATACAGTATATTAACATGATCATCAAGACAACCAACCAGGGGCCCGTTTAAAGCAGTTGTTTGGTATTAATAATACAGTCATATATTTATAATCATTTTTATGTCTTCCCAATGTGATGAATATGTAGTAATGAGTGAATGAATAAATTTATTTTACATATTTAATCCTAATATATGATCAATATTTTACTGTATGCAGAGACGTTTTTTTTTTATTCAAAACGAATATTGCATGGTTGACAATAAAGAGAATCCTAAAAGTCTTTACTTTTAAAAATGTTTAGAATGTATATACCGACAAAAAATTTTGAAAAATAATTCTACTTTTATATCAACCATACTTAAAACGTAAAACGACGACCCCCTCGGTATTTTTTTGCGGAACATGTCATAAACTACACTAACAGTAGGTGGCAGCGGTGTTGAACAGAACAGGAAGGATGAGCTTGAATGAACTGTCTGACCGGAAGTGATTTTATTTTCACACTTTTTGTTCACACTCAGTGATGTGACACGGCACTCATATTATTTAAGACAAATCATAAATTGTTGTACAATTTCGTGAAATGCAACAGCTCCTAAATCATAACAAGATGAATCTGTGTGGACATAGTGTATCATTTCCAGCGTACAGGCTAACACTTGTTAGCCGCTATGATGATATGACGACGAGGGAGAAGATGCTCGAAGCAGGTGAGAGTGAAAACAATACGGTTTGCATTACTGTATACTGTATAGGGCTAATGAAGACATCGAGACTTTTTTCACTGTTAATGGGCGGAATCGTTTAAACCGCTGTCCAAGAGTTATCGGTTTAGGACGACATTCCGTTGCTATGGCAGCGACGTAACCAGATTGTGCATACTGTACTAGGCAAATAATACAGTATACCTTGACAGACTGGCGAGACATAACTGATATTGTGCGAATTATCACTTTACACAAATCGTAAGTCATCAAATGCATATTTTGGCATTTACACTCAATAATAAATGTTAGGGAATACAAGCACACTTAGACTTTTGGAAGCTGTAATGGAAGCGAGGCAGAAAGATGCAATTTCTGTTTTGACGGTGCACGAGTGGCATTCAAGGCCCACCAACAAAAAAGGATATCTTAACCTCACACGAAGATACTGTATTTGCAAGGCAGTGATTGTAATTTGTGGTTGATTTGTCCTATTTTACAAGTGAAATGGTATTGAAGGCGGTGATGGTTGAGAGTACTCAACATACAGCAGTTTGGAGCCATGAGGGCAGGCAAAAGGACAGAGTGTGGTGATGGAGGGGGTCTGTTCGAGGACCTGGACTTCCCCGCTGATGACTCCTCTGTGTTCTCTGACAGCTCCACGCCCATCTCCAGACTGCAGGGCCACATCATTTGGCTGCGTCCACAGGTTAGCCCCAGTCCTTCACTGTCAATATTGGCCCGATTTTCTTAAAGTTACTGACACATGTCGTGGTGCAGCTTGATAAATTATAATACTGTACGAAAAGTTAATTTCATTCAACTCAATTTTCAACTCAACTTTATTTATAGAGAACTTTAAAACAACCACAGCTACATACAAATTGGTGTACACAAGTAAAAATCAGACATACCGTATGAAAACAAAGACAGCTAAAACAACGTATCATTAAATAATAATATTATTCAGGAGATCTGCCAGTCACCAGTTGTATTCCCTGACAACATCCACCTGAGTCATGCCAAGCAAGGCTTGCTGGGAGACTGTTGGTTTCTGTGTGCTTGCTCTGTGCTGCTCAAGAACAGACACCTTCTGGACAAGGTACAGGAAACAATTCACAATTGTCATCCTAATAATGCGGTAGGTTATTATTTAAATGCCTTCATTTAACTTTTTCTGGAGGTCTTTCCTCCCCACCAGCCATTGTGGAGTGACAGCAAGTACAGAGGATCTTTTCACTTTCACTTTTGGGAGAAGGGACACTGGACAGAGGTGACCATCGATGACCGCCTGCCTTGCGTTGATTCGGCTCTCTGCTTCTCACGCTGCCACGGCGCCTCTGCCTTCTGGGTGGCGCTGCTGGAGAAGGCCTATGCCAAGTAAGTCGCCAGGCAATCGGATTGTTCTTATTGAACCATTAAAACAGAAGTCCAGAAAAGATTGGCCGAATACGTTGACATATTATCGTAATAATATTGTACATGTAGAATTGCGTTACTCTGCAATTCACACAGTAAACTCATTTGCACCCGTTCTCCATGCTTTTCAGACACCACGGCTCATATGAGCATCTGTGGGCCGGGCAGGTGTCTGAGGCCTTAGTGGACCTGACTGGGGGTCTTGCAGAGTGCTGGACTTTGTCTCACTTAGGTTCAGAGGAGGAGGAGCTGCAGCAGCGCACACCAGAGGAGAAGCACAATCGGGCCACGAGGAAAAGGCTTCAACTGGACTTCATATATACATTGAGAGCGACTTGTGCACTCAGTTGCTCCACTCAAAGCATCCCAGGAGGTGTGTTTTGTTTTGTGCACCTTGACTACATTTTCATTGCGTCGTCTGATTAGCCATGTCACTTGCTGTTAGGAGACAGCGAGCTGGGCCAGCACCATGCCATGGCTGTGATGGAGTGGCTGGATGTGAAGACGCTCGCAGGAAGCCCAGTGCGACTCTTCAGGGTCAGAAACCCCTGGGGGAGATGCTGCTGGGGAGGAGCCTGGACAGAGAAGTGAGGCTTTTTATTTGGTGACAAACACCACTGGCACAGCGACAGGGTTAAATGATCATTTTATTTCTTAAAGTGGGGAAACATTTTGAAGTGTTTGGGAAAACGTGAGTAGATCTTTTGTGTTCTTTTTTTTGTCAGTAGTGGTTTTCGGCATCCTAAGTCTTCCTTGGACAGCAAGTCCGCAACAATAGCTGATGTTCTGTTCTTCGTCAGGCCATGCAGATGTTGAGACTGAATCAGCAAGTCACCACGTTGTGCGCTGTGTTTGACCTGAATTGCCACGAGACCACCGATAGAATTTGTAATTGCCAATGAATCGGCCCGTCTTCACGTACTCTTGCATCATCTATTTCTTAAATACGTGCCGCACTTGTATTGACTCTCATTGAACGATGCATTGACTGACTGACAATCCGATATGCGCAATGGTTTTGTGCACGATTTGCTTTCGGTCAGAACCATTTGCTCAGTCTTCCTCTCGCCGTGTAGTGGTGCGGGATGGCGGTCGCTGGATTCAGCCGATGCTCTGGACATCCAAGCCAGGGCAGCACAGGGGGACTTCTGGTTGGAGGAGTCTGAATTCCTGTCCCAGTTTGATGATGTCACAGTCGGCTACCCGATCAATGAGGAGGGACACCTGCAAAGTATCTACACTGGTAATTCTCTTGTTCAGTACAACAGTCCCCTTTTGTGCTTTACAGGGTGTACCTTGACTTTTGTCGTTGTTGTTGTTTTGTTTTTGGAGTTGTACATGATGTGCAAATCATTGTCTTCTGTTTTTATGTATGTTTAACGCAACGTCCCCACTTAATTGGAATTGGGTGTGTCTATAAAATGGAGTTAAGAACTTGATCATGCCAAAAAATTAAAAGTTAGTAAGTCAGGCAATCACATCATTTCACTTGAGGATCTTCCCAATGATGTCTCAAACAGGAAACCCGCTGCCACACCGACACCACCTTGCTGGACGCTGGGTAAAGGGCCTCTCCTCCGGTGGGAGTCGAAACAGCAGCAGCTACGGCACCAACCCAAAGTTCTGGCTCAAGATGTGCGAGAACGGCGAGGTCGTCGTATCTCTGCTGCAGCACAGAAAGCCGAGACAACTTGCAGACGCGGCCCTTGAGGCCGACACGAGGCGCAGGCACGACCAGGCCATCGCGTTACACATGTGGAAGGTTTGTGCCATCACATGTTTTCAAGTGATCTGCGTGTAGCTTTGTGTTAACACTTTCTTCCCTCGCCAGGTGGAGGAGAAACGTTTTAATCTGAGCCGTACTTTGAACAAACCGCCATGTGCTTCTACTCACTGCCACGCACACCAGAGGGAGGTGGTGCTCCACGAGCGACTGGAGCCCGGACACTACCTAATGATCCCCAGCACCTACCAGCCAGGAGCAGAGGCCCGCTTCCTCATCAGGGTCTTCTCCTCCTCTACCTCATCCGTCAGGTAAGCACAGCGCTAATGCTAAAATGCTGTGACTGGATCAGATTTTGAATGGATCTGTCATGAAAATGTGCCCTTCTTAGTGCCCTGAAGAGCCCAGCACCTCTCCTGCCATTAACTACAGACGGAGAGTGGGAGACCAATCACTTCCGGGGCTCGTGGGTGGAGGGAAGGTCTGCCGGAGGAAGCAGGAACTTCCCCTCCCACGCGCAGAACCCCTGCTTCCCGTTTACGGTTTGCGACGAGCCAATTTTGCCGGGCCTCAACGTCAAGGTTAATCTATACCAGAGCCGTACCGAAACTGATCTGCTCCCCATCGGCTTCCATATTTATCAGGTGATGATCCATTCAGTCATCTCAAATGACATTTAAGGCTGACTTGGATGACTTTCCGGATTTTGTCCAGATACCAGCCGGGAAGCAAAGTCATTCCATCCCCAGTGAGGACCCCGTTGCCAGTTGTGTTCCCCACTGCTACACTCAGGATGTCAGCTTGTCCTGCACTCTTCCACTTGGAGCTTACCTCATCGTACCATCCACATACCAGCCCAACTGCGCCGCCGACTTCACCATCAGCCTTGCGCGGCGAATACAAAGGTTTGTGATCACGCGTGACCCGACTCGTGAGTCTTTCGCGATACGGATGAGATTTTTATTTCAAATTTTTTACTTCAGAATGCTAGGTAGTAGCATCAACCTTCACAACAAGCACATCATGATCTGTTCTTAAAAAATTAAAAAAATAAGATGATGTTCACTTCAAGCTGTTTATTGCCAGTTTGTTTATAAGAGTGAACCTGTGTGTTTGCGTCTCCCTCAGGAGAGTCGTGAAAAGCCAAGAGAAGCTGGGAAGAGCCATTCAGGAGGTTAGTAAATGGTATTATCTTTGCATGGCAAAGCAGGGTATGCGCTCACCCATTTTTAATGTAACAAATTTATTTTTAAACATGAGAGACCTTACACGCGATGAGGAAAAAAAATCTCAATGTGTATGCTTACTACTCTTATCGTGTGTGTTGTACTCAATATGACCAACAAAGCACACGGTCAGAAGATGGCAGCAGTGAATAACGCATTAATAACGTGTGTGTGTGTGTGTGTGTGTGTGTGTGTGTGTGTGTGTGTGTGTTTGGGCGGCAGGTGTCTCACATCTCTATGATGCAAAGCTAGCCTTTAGCCTCGTCTTTGCTGCTTCACTGAGGTTGGCCGTATGATGAAAGGACTCCCCACTGATACTTGTGTGTGTGCACATGTACGGCTACACATGTGCACTGTGACTTAGTGGGAATGTGTGAGTTGGGGGGGGGAAAGGGGGGCGCTCCCCTTCATACCAAAATGCTCAGGCTCAGCGCCAATAGGCGGCAAGGCACTCATTGGCCATTAGGACATCAGAGGGGTTGTCGGTGGGCTGGGCTGCTAATGAACTATGACGGGACTGGCTGGTGTAAACAAACAGCCGCCATTGAAGAAAGCCGCCACCGCTGTTGCTCATTCATTCAGTCACCGAGGCGGCCGTCGGACCAGAACAAAGGCTCCTCTTATGAAGGTCCTCACAGAAGCGCTGCGGGCAAGGGGTGAGGGGTTGGTCTGCGACGGCTGAGCCAACCAAACTGCATCGTGACACGACCGTGCCATACCAAGCCGGAGTGGTCTACCAATCCACCAGTGCCATCCGTGTACACTCCATATTCAGCGTCCACTGTTTGTGTGTGTGTGCGCGCGGCTATGCTCAGAATCACTCCCTATCCACTATATAGCGACTTTGGGTATTTTGTCGTGCTGTTGGAATATGTTGTGAGTACAGGTCATCATCCCCTTGTGACCTCAATGTGTCCAACAGTGCATTGTGAAAAGTTGTGTACAACTGATGGTCAGTTGAAAAGCAATATATATCCCATGATGCATTGCATCGATACAGGAAAAGGCATGGATGGACATGAAATGCTTTGTATGAAATTAATGCTGACATTAATCCATTACCATGTAATTATGCGAACCACAATAACGTAATTAACTGCGCATCAATGTAGTGTTTTGTTTGACGAGTGGACTGTGTCGTTTTTGTCATTTGAAAAGATGCAGGTATAACATAACGTAATAAATTGTTAAACGGTTTGCGCATCATGATAATTGAGTGGGTATTGTGTTGCTCACTCTCATGTTTGCGCTTTGCCCACCAGGGAAATGATAAGACCTGCAGACATACTGTGCGTTGACACCGGTTCCTGACCAAAAGGCGAAAGCTTTTTGTGAAAAGAAACACGTCAAGCAGAGCAGTGACTTTGTTGCGAATAATTTTTGCGTATTTTAAATCAATGCAAAGGGACTTTGGAATGAGTGAATGATTCTGAACATAACTGCTGCTCCCTAATCGCAACGTAGTCCACTATCGAAACATCCCTATGTAGTCAAGCTTTCTGGATGTCCACATAGTAAACCATCCACACAGCACACTTCCAGATGTCTATATATGGTTACCAATGGCATGACCAGCCTCCAGCTCCCTTTTCCGTCCCCCCTCGGACCACCACTCCGACCCGAACGGAGCCTCCAAAGTGGCGGCGAGAACAGATGACGAGCAGCAGGATGCGAGGGATGAAACAAGGGATGCGGCACATCAGAGGAGGTCGGCCCGTGTGAAGAGGGTGCCAATTGGTTTTGTGTTGAGGCTGTGCGCGTTTGGCAGCGGGTTTGCCTCTTGCTCATCCACCATATCTGTCATTGAAAGGCCTTCTGATGATTGACTCACTGGATTACAGTGCTAAGCAGAAGGATAAAAGAAGAGTTGTGTTGTACTGTTTTGTTTTTTAAAGATTTTGATTTGAAAGATCCATGTGAAAAATAAAAAGTTCATGAGGAGCTGCGTGTATGTTTTTCTGGTGTTTACTGCACACCTACAGCTCCTATATTTTTTTGTTCTACTTCTTCCTTTCATAACTGCTGCTGTGAATTGGGAATTTCTCCATTGCGAGACTAATAAAGGTTTTTCTTCTTTTCTTCTTCTTCCTCATGTCAACAGAATTATTTCACTTGTGACAATAAAGCGGTACGGACAATTGATGTCTGAATTAAATTCTGCTATATTGTCAGAAAAAAATAAAAGCCGCGCGGCAGTATCAAGAAGTAAAATGACATTAAAAATCTATACAGTATATGATTGGCACAACACTCAACACTGCTGCCTTGAAAATAACCCAAATTGGGTGACGTAGCTAACCCATCGCTGCCAATTTCACTTAATTTGTCTGAAATTGACTTGTTTACAACGAGTAATGCATTATTATTTGTACAGTATTAGTAGTATCCTGCGCTCGCGACCTATAGTTACACCAGAACAACTAAATTCTCTTCCACTAGATGGCAGAAGGTTAAGTGTCTTCTGGGCTGTCACTTACATAGCGCTTTTCTAGCCGTGGGACTCAGAGCAATTTACACTGCTTCCTCATTTACCAGCTGATGACGTAGCATCAGGAGCAACTTGGGGTTCAGTATCTTGCTCAAGGACACTTCAACAAGGTCGCAATGGCCGGGGATTTAACCCCCAACCCCCTGTATGAAGATAATGTTTTGGCGCAGAGGTCGGGAACTCCGGTTCCTCGAGAGCCCATTTCCTGCCTGTTTTTGGATCTCTCCTTACTCCAACACACCTGATTCAATTGAAATGATCATCATTTGAGGCTTCAGCATAGCTTTCTGATGAGCTGTTCGTTTGTATCGGGTGTGTGGAAGTAACGAAAGATCGAAAACAGGCAGGATGTGGCTCTCGAGGAACCGGACTTCCCTACCCCGTATTAGTGAATGGACAACATTCCACAAATACAGTATTCGAATAACCATCGAGCTTCAGATACGTCACCGCTTTGAGTGAAGTGGGGAAAACTATCCTGCAAGAAACGAACTGTCATGCCTTCGCATTTGGACGAGCAGACCCACAGTCGCTGATGCATTTTCAGCCATTTATTGTAAGGGATGAATACTCAAGTAGCGATTCAGACGCAAGTTCTACTCACTTTAGATTCTCTTTTATGTTTTTTATTTATTCATTAAAATGCTTTTCTTTTCATTAAAACGAAAAAGTGTGGCTGCTTGCGGTGGGGGGTTAGTAACGCATCAAAGCTTTCCAATTCATTTCAAAGGGAAAATGTATTTCAAATACGAGCTATTTGAGTTACGAAGGTGGTTACGGTACATTACACCGGTCAAATTAATCTCTTAAATCAAGGTACCTCTGGAACTTTAAATGAAGTGTTTCTAATTACTGTAACAATACAATAGTCCAAAATGATAAGTACTCTAACGTACGTGGCATAAAATTCAACCTTACACCATCACGACCGGCGAAGCCGGCGAACCATGCGCTGTGCATGTCCACGTCCACGCGCCGTGCGCGCCACCCTTCCTGCGGAACTCACTACTGGAGGCTGAGGTCGCCCTACGAGAAACTCCCTCTTGCAAAAATAATGAACAACAAATTTGACGCGTGAGTACCTGGACATATCTGTGTATCGTCAGCAGCCGTGGACGTTCACACTTGGGGCTTGGAAGTAACTTTGATCAGAGTGTTGCGTGTAAAATGAGAGGCGTGTCTGTGGAAAAGCATGCTTTTGCGTGCAATGGTAACTAATAAACCCACGCGAGTGCGCGCTATCGTGTCACGCTACCGTTGGGAGGAATATCTTTGCACTGAATGCAATTATATGTCATATTATTTCAGGGAACTTTACGTGTTGTTAGCTTTAGCTTAGCCCAGGAGGAAGCTGTAGGCCGCAAATCCACGGTGTGGTAGTTGTTGAATGGCTGGCGAAAGCGCGCGAAGGCACGGTTTAAACTGATGCCCACTGCGGTATGGAACAACGAATGGAACGCTTGCGAAATGACGTGTGCCAACTGGTCGCGGTTTTAACACAGGTGTACATATTTACACTATAATATTTTCCGCTTATGCACTCATTGTCTTAGTCACTTAGTGCTTAAAAATACTGTTTTGTACCATGTCATTGAAGGGTTTTGGCGACCCAGTGTCCTTCTCTATGGTGACTACTGAGCCTACCAAAATAGGTGCATGTGTCAAATCAAAAACCCCCAAGTGTCAAATGTACAAGTGTAGAAATGCACGATGTGTCGGCTTCTAGGCATATTCCGGTGTTGTGTAATAATAGCGGACAGTGATTGAAATTTAGCTCCATTCAGATAATTCCTGTTTTTGGTTTTTTTTGTTACATTTGTCCATTCCACGAACGCACAAGAGGCATTTTTGATGTCCAAATGAAAGTCATTCATTAATATTTTAGACCTTTTCCACAAAAATCGTTGCCAAACTTGAATTTAACTTTTAACATATCTTTAAGAACTATTTGTTTTTAAACGTTTAATCAGGTGCTTTTTCTTTGGAGCTTTTATGTCTAATACATTTTCATTGAATAATTACGGGTTTGTCCCCTATTTTTAAACAGCATCGTGTTACAATGACTTACGAAAATATCAAACATTTTAGACATAACACATTGGTCTTGGTTTTTGATAAACACGGAGCCCCGATTATGTTATTGAATTTTAATGCCGGTCATTGTGGTGGTACTTGGATAGCTAATTAAGTATTAGGTGTTAAAAGGTAAAAAAAAAAAAAAAAAACACTGCTTTACCATATTGTTATCAGCTGGATCATGTCAAATAATGACAGCTTTCTCTTGTGTAAATCAGTGAATCAAACACACCTTCAACCTGTACAAATCTGAGCCTGTATAACCAGTGGGAACACTTCTAAAAAGGTCTAACTATTGAATCTTTACACAGCACTGTTTGGTAGGGAAAAATCCGCACGTTTGCGTAACGGCGAGCCGCATTTGACTGTCACCTGCATTGTGTTAGGCCTCACCGTGTCAAGATTTGTTTGTAGACCCCGAAGTTATTTAGCCAGATAAAATGACATCACCCCAAAAAATGGGGAAGTCAAATCAGCGTTTTCTTCATCTCCAGTCTGAAAGATGATGACAGCGGTGACCACGAACAGGACCAAGGCTCACCGAAAGACAGTGAGAAGGAAAAAGGTGAAGACGATGACAAGGAGCAGAACTCTACACGGAAAAAGGTGTCCATCTGTTGCCTCTTTTACACCAAGCTTTGGAACAATTGCTGCATCGGCGCACTAGCAGAGGAGAACTCGCTTGTCTTTCCAACCGCTTTATCTTTTTTTTTTTTCTCCATAGATGGTGATCCCGGGGGCGGGTGAGCACCCTCTTCAGTACAACTACACGTTTTGGTACTCCAGGAGGAACCCGGGGAGGCCGGCCAGCACTCAGAGCTACGAGCAGAACATCAAACAAATCGGCAGCTTCGCTTCGGTATGTCACTTCTTCTGTCTGCTTCTTGTGTCCAGCGGATATTTAAAATGGACTTTTCCCAAATGCATGCCTCCTCTTTCCCTTGAGGGACTGACAAGAGTAATTAGCACAGGTCGCACTGTTGTTCTCACACGGACATGAACTCATTCAGTACCAGCCAATTCTAGACCAAGTCTGAAAAGACGTTTAAATACGTCTTTGGGAGTGAATGAGTTAAAGGTTCAAATCATAATGGGTGGTTGGAAATCAAAACTGCTGCACCAGGGGCAAAGCTACGTGGTGGCCAGTGGTGGCCAAAAATTTTTATTTCTGTTGTCACACGTCTGTCCATGATGATGAAGGTACTTCTCCTTCCTGAATTTCCCCCCTAAGGTGGAGCAGTTCTGGCGTTTCTACAGTCACATGATTCGACCAGGCGACCTAACGGGCCACAGTGACTTTCATCTCTTCAAAGAAGGCATCAAACCCATGTGGGAGGTGAGAGCGTCTTGGTGTTTTAACTCGCGGTAGGGCTTCCAATCAATTCTAAGCCGTCTGTTTTGTGTGGCAAGGACGATGCCAACAAAATGGGCGGCAAGTGGATCATCCGTTTGCGGAAAGGCCTGGCGTCCCGCTGCTGGGAAAATCTAATCCTGGCCATGCTGGGCGAGCAGTTCATGGTTGGCGAGGAGATCTGCGGCGCCGTCGTGTCGGTCCGCTTTCAGGTAGTACGTGTGTACGAATACATACATACATGGCTGAAGGACTGAAGAAATTTGGCGTACCGTTCCACCTGGAGAAATTCTACATTTGTGTCGTTGAACCACCCACAAGGGGCAACTAAAGTATATTACAATGTTTTTATTTTTTTAATGCCTTGTTTGGTTCATATGTCCATCCAGGAGGACATCATCTCCATTTGGAACAAAACAGCCAGCGACCAAGCCACCACGGCCCGCATCAGAGATACACTCCGGCGAGTCCTCAACCTGCCCCCCAACACCATCATGGAGTACAAGACACACACAGACAGCATTAAGTATGTATGTCTCCCATCACTTTTTATTACCTTTAACCACACGATACACCTCTGCATGCGCACTTTGTGCAACTTTTACTCATTTATGTTACGAAGGAATACGAAGCTTGTCGTCACCGATTCATTTTCCAAGTCAGTTATCGAGCAGCCTAATAAATGTGTCGAGAAGCATCTAGAAGTTGACATGTGCCCCCCCCCCCCCCAACTTCACACAGTTCCCAGGTGTGTTCATAAAGAAAAAAAATGACGGCATAATTGAAACCCCTTCTTTTTGGGAGCCGCCCAAACCCAGCCTGCTTGAAGGCGGGAGGACTTTTGTTGCCGTGACAACCAGGGGCAAAGCTGGGGCGTTGTGACATTTGCATTCTAATTGTAGAAGCAGAGACCAGATTTTGAGTGGGGGGGGGGCGACGCCAAGTGGACAACAATAATGCCTGCACCTCACGTGCATGATTTGTTGTGTAGTAATGCAAAATAAATTACTTGCAGCCCTCGAGTCAAAGTACCACTGCGTTTCTATGTTCAGATTTTTAAGAATTTCTCCCAATTTCCCCCAACTTCCACAAGGAAAAGGAATTTCTCAATGCATTTGAGGTCCGTGGATGTTTGTGTTGAGGTAAACTGGCAGGAATCTGGAATGATCTGTCGCTCGTTTGCAGAGCCTGGGAAGACTTCCATGGTCTGGTGAATGCTAGCGGTGGACGTTAGCCCTTCTGCCGCCACTGACCTCTGCAAGGTTGGATAATGTTTTGTTTTGTTCCCCCCCCCCCCCCAGCTCCCACCTGCTCATCCATTTTTTATTTTTATTTTTTGTCATAATTCAGCACTGTAAGCACACTTGTGGCCTCCTCGTTTGCAGGTGTGTTTTTATATGACGGTACGGTGGTGGATGGAGAGGGCGTACAACTTGTCCGGGTACCCGCTGCGTGGATCGACCGAGCGAAGGCCGGGAACAAGAGACGGCGGAAAGAGCATTCCTTCTTTGTGTCCGCTTGGGAGCGACCAGAAAGCCCTTTGAGCAGAAGAGAGGAACTTGCATTATTTTTAACTAACCAGAGAGGACGGAAGTCTCCGATTTTTATTTGTTAATTTTTTTTTCCTTTTACTTTTGTAGCAAGTCGCACGATTGACCTTAAGCGGACTGGTGTTCGGCTATTTGGTCAAAAGTCGTTGAGAAAATGTGTTCTCGGCTCAGTTCGTCAACCCTTCTCAATTTCGGCGTGTTCACGTCACGCGGCTTGCTCTCCTGCTCTCGGAAATCAAACAGGGTTGGTGGTACAAAGTTCTTTTTAATACTGTGCTGTATTTTAAACTACAATTCCTCTGTTCGTTTCCAACTTGACTTTCTACTGTTACTTTATATCTGTAAAGACGGATCATTGAAGATTAAATCAGCCATGAGTTGCCCTCTCTAACCTGGAAGTGGGATTCCAGAGCGGGAAGGAGGGGTAGGACACGTCCGTCTGGGGTAGATTTACACTCACTCGGCATCTGACGATCGGACTGCTGTGCTGTTTCTCAACTAGTCCAAGGTCAACTGGCTGCGCTTTAATGTCAACGATTTACAAAACGGACATTCTCTGCTTTTACCATTTTGTAATCCATGAAATGAAGCTGAACGTGGAAGTCCACTGAAGCTGTTGTGATTCCTCCATTGGAAAACTGTAACGCCACCTTTCGTTTGGTGGCGTGGTGACGGGCGCTGTTGTGTAAAGATTAGGAAATGTATGGTCGGCTGTCTGCTTGACGGATGGATTGGATTGGATACAACTTTATTGTCAAATGTGCTGTAATAAACGGCACAGATGAAATCTCTTCCCTCTCAAGACAGAAAGCAATAAATGAAAAATATGCAGCTGCTAGTAAGTCTCTGTGTTTAATAATTAAATGTTGGGTAGCCTTTTGAAGTACTGGTAAAGAGAAAAGCACCCCAGTGGCTGGAATGCATCCCAAGGCTTTTCCACACTGACAATGAGGCACTCTACAGGTAAAGCAGCCATGCTAGCATGAAGCCCCAGTCCACATGATGGTTATGCATTTAAAAAAATAAAAAGGAATGAAAGAACCCCCCCCCCCC
>CAAKHF010006927.1:18674-32964 GCA_901007745.1 Hippocampus kuda
AAAACCCCCCCCCCCCCCACTGCACTATTCCACCTTTCTCGGCATGCTGCGTGCACGCACTCATGGCTGACAATGAGGCGCTCTAAAGCAGCCACACCACCGGACTATTCGAAAGGAAGATGCATTTTCGCGGCGAGAAACTGCACATTATAAATTGTGGCAGATAACCGCAGAAGCAAACAAAGCCACTCAAATCTCCACGATTGAGTCCCACATCGTTTTCAGTCTTCAATAATTACAAATAAAAGCATTTTTAGAAGCAACTCTTTGATCTCTTATAAGCATTTTTGTTAGCCTAGCTGCATAATAGTCATTTCTGCTCACAGTCAAGTGTCAATTGGGGAAAAAAAAAAAATCACGGTGCTTGCTCATTTTTTAATTATTTTTTTCTGTAGGTTCTTCTTAATCCAGGTCATCCTAAAAATCTTTTTTTTTTAAATAACATACAGTCCTGTCAACATCATTTTGACATTTTACCCATAAATTATCGACCTTCAGCTCATCTCAAAGAACATGTAATTCTGCAAAAAGATAGAGACAACAGTAATGTTAGACAAGCTGTAGACATTGATATCATTTGTACATTTTATGTTTACGTTCTTCTTTTCTTGTAAAACTAGCAACTCTCAACTAGTTTACTATTCTAAAGAAGTCGGTATATTGACGGCTTTGGGAAGTTTAACTCCTCCATGCAGTCAAAATGCTCTCAATAAGACACAATCCTGTTCTGAAGCAAATTTGGAAGATTTTTCCTTTGCTGTGAATTCATTGACAGGTAATGCTGGAAACTGTCTGACTGACTGAGCCAAATGTCGAGAGCCGATGAGGATTCTACTTTTCACTTTTTCCCTCCCCAACTTCTAAAGCATACTTACCAGTAAGAATGTGGCTGCGAGGAGCAACAGTTTGGTTTGTGAATCCATGCCAGGTGGCACTGAAACATTTCAATCAATGCAAATGTGATTGGTTTAAAAAAAAAACACGCGTGTGCATTCATAGGAACACAAATATCTCTATTCGCTACAAACTCACCTTCCATCCCAAAATATTCATGGTCCATATTATGATCTTGGTGAAAGCCAGGCCATTTCTTCCATATGGTACCGACATTCTCACCGATATTGGAGACAATCTAGTTTGAAAAAAAAAGTGAAAAGAATGGTGGCATAAATGTACATTTCTAATAGGTGAGTGTTACCTGGAATTGCTGATTTGACAAGCAGCGAATTGGGCAGCAGGGGCCCTGAATTTGGACTGCAGCCGTTCCCTGCGAGTCTTTGACTTCAAAGAGAGGCGTGAACATGCTCCACCTTGCAACGCACACACACACACACACGAAAGCACAATATAACAGCATGTAACTGTGCCACTTACATCATCTGGAGACTGGAGCAGTTCACAATCAATATTTATCTAGTAACATAATAACAAGGCCAGTCTACTATTTACAATCTACAATCTATATTTATATTGCACTTAATTGAACTGTGTACATTGAAAGTGAAACATTTATTTTTGTGAAAGCAAACACTTTGGTTTTATTCTTTCTACCACCCCAATTTTGCTGCTGGAGACTGTAAATTTCCCCAATGTGGGACAAATAAAGGATATTTTATCTTATTTTGTTACTGTGCTGAAGTACATTTTTCTCTCTATACTTAATGGGTGCGTATTTTTCAGGTGACTCTTTTTTTCTTCTTTTACTTCCTACATTTGTAAACAGACATTTGTACATGCTGTATTCCTTCATTTGTCAAAACATGTACATTAAAAAAAAAGAAAAAGACAAATAGAAATTTGATCTTGATATATGGAGATACACTTTCCTTACCATTTGCGTCATTATGTGAGACGGATTTGTGGCGACTGTTGTGACAACCTAAAAGTTATCCAAATGGGTATTTCATATCAAGTAATACAAATATTGTTTTCGTGGGCCAGCTCGCTGACCACCTGAGGCCATTTTGAAATGTGATTGGTTAAGAAACAGTTCCATTGCTTGTATAATTTAATTTACACGGACCAGCACAACTCGCTCTGTCATCAACAGTTTGGATTGACATGGCAACACACAAAAAGCTCAATTCTGATTGGACATCAACATCCTTCCAAACTGGCAGCAGCGCAAACCAAGAGAAATGCTACAAATATGACCAGAGGAGACGGTTGGGAACAAATGAATACAATATCACGAAATAGATTTTAGAATTTAGCTCGGAAATGTAGGTCAGTGCTTCTGATGCCATTTAGGCCAGCGGAGGAAAGGCCTTTCTCGCCATGACCCCTCACCACAAGAACATGGAATATCTCCTGCAGCGAGCAACCTGGCAACGGCGAAGCCGACGTTGATGCTTGGTTGCTCCCATTTTCAGCTGTCATGATTCCGCAGCACCAAAAGCGTTGTTTGCTCGCTGTCACGGGAGTTCAAACTGGGACAGGCTTTATTGTGGCACAACGGAGGGAATATTTATACCAAGTAGATCATCCGAGCCTACGCCAGCTCTGTCTTAATTAGACATCCGGCATTGCTTCTGGAAAACTCTAAAACGGACATCCAAAGGCTGGAAGGCCTAACAGCTAGCCAATGTCACGCGCCAACTAAGCACCTGCTTAGAGCCCCGTGACCAATAGGGGGCTCCCTAGAGCAATGAAAAGTCAACAGAGCCTGAAGTATTGAGGAAGAAAAGAGCAAAAACAAAAAAATTGGAATAATGCCGTTTTGTGTGAGTGTGTATCTGTGTGTGTTTTATGAAAGCGTTTGCACATTTTAACATTGTTCAACTTTATATTTGTTCTTAAGTCATTTTTCCTTGTTTCAGGTTCCCCTACTTCTTTAAATGCTTATATTTGCTTGCAATTTTATTGGTTAGTTTATTTAATGGTCTTTTTTGTACATTTTTTGTTATTTTACATATCTGAGTGATTTTGTTTTTTTGTTTGTTTTTTTGCATTGTATTGCTGTTCTTGCACTACTAATTAGTTTTGCAAACTCTATTGTGTGTACCGGTTTATTACACATTTTGTTGCTGTTGGACGGAAAGCGCCTTTCAAATTTGGTGGAATTATTTTTTCACAAATCGACTGACCAATAATATGCCTCTGTTCCAATATAAAGTGTTGAAAAAAAGCTTGCTCTTTTTGAATTCAAAAACATTTTTTTTTCTTTCTGAAAACCGGAGATGCACCCTGCGGAGACGTCGGCCGGCTTTGCCGGGACTAAAAGTCTGATTTAGGCCTGATGAATTATTTTGGTGTTGCCATCTTTCATTTGGTGAATTTTCCCGTAAGGAATGACGCCGCATTCCTTCCCTGCTTCAATGCTGTCAACTGTGACTTCAAGCAAACAGCTGCGTAGTACCGGTTTAGACCTCACGGAGCTGTGATGCTCTCGGTGCTATTTCCTGCTCTGGCACTGACATGGAAAAAGGCTCACATGACACGTGCCGTCTGGGAAAGTTGACATAAGTGTCTCAGAATGATCACAAAAGGCTTAAAAGCTTCGCTCCTGCATGTGATGAACAATATCTTGAAAGATAAAGTCCACGCCTATCGGGGTGGCAAAAATCTCATTAGAGTTGCTATTCTTAATGAAACGTATGGTGGAACTGAATTGACTCATTATTACCCGGAAGAGGGATCGAGAAATGATATTAATTTGTTCTAGCCCAAAAAACACAGCATTTTCTTTTTGGTGCATGTTTTTAAAAATGAAAAAACAGCAGCACTACATTACATAAAAATTTACACAGAAAGCTCAACCCTAGTTTGATACCCTACTTTGAAATGCTAAACCTAGTTTGAAACCTAACCATCATTTAAAACCTTATTTTGCCACCTCAACCCTAGTTAACCTTACTTTGAGACCCTAACCCTAGTTTTAAAGCCTATTTTGAAACCCAACCATCATTTAAAACCCTATTTTGAAACGCCAACCCTCGTTAACCCTACTTTAAAACCTTAGCCCTTAATAAAAACCCTAATTTGAACCGCCACACTTGTTTAAAACCCTACTTGTGAAACTTAACCCCTGATTAAAACACTATTTTGAAACCCTAACCCTAGTTCTAGTTCAGAATCCTAATTTGAAACCCTAACCTTTATTTAAAATCCTACTTTTAAACCCTAGCCCTTGTTTAAACCCAACATTTGAAATCGAACCCTAAATTAAAGCCCTACTTTGAAACCCTAACCCTAGTTTAAATTTCTACTTTGAAAACCTAACCCTAGTTTTAAACCCTATTTTAAAACCTTATCCCTACTTTAAACCCCTACTTTGAAACCCTAAAACTAGTTCAAAACCCTACTTTCTGGAGCAGATTAATGGCATCTCCATTCATTTCAATGCAAAAGATAACTTGAGATACTGTACATGTGTTTTAAGTCACAAATCAATTTCACAAAACAAGACATTGCTGGAGTAGCTCCGGTGTGGCCTACCTTTGGTACACGGTGCCGATGAGCTGCTTCTGGCCCGTGTAAGCGCTTATTTCCATGAGGCAACAGCCAAGACAGCAGGCATCCATCCTGAGAGGTCTGTCGAAGTAGAAAACCTGGTGGCCTTGTTGGTCGAAGCCCTGCAAGGAGCAAGACCGAGCTGGACCACAACATTGAAGGCACACGCATGAACTCTCTGAAAGCAAGGAGGGGAAACAGGAAGGAGATGCGCTGAGCTGAAAAAGCACACGGAGATACACTCGTGACCAGTTTGGAGAGGTACATGGCAATGCCAAAAGGTAAGTAGAAAGACTTCATCCCATTTGTGTGAAGTGCTGCCTCGCATATTTATCTGCCCAAGGCTGATGTCACATCAGTTTATGATAGCATGTCATTAAGTGACAAAACTCAACGTGCTTCCCACACCCAAAAGCACAACCCCTAAGCATTTAGCCTGGATTTAAAGGTATTGATACTTGGGGCTGACTTCACTTCTTTTGGCATTTTATTCCATTTGCATGCAGCATAACAGCTACGTAACCATGTTTGTTTTGGAGCATACAACATACATCAATACAGTTTATATAACATGGGTTCATGATTGTGTATATCAGGGGTGCCCAACCTTTTTTGACCGAAGATTGACTTTTCGATCAACCAACCTCCCGCGAACGACCAGTTACAGCACACACGCGCATGCGCACGCACTTACACACGCACGCCATCGTGCGCAACAGCCACGACGCCCCCTAAGATAAACGAAATAGGAATATAAAGTAGACACAAGATTTCGTGAAAATCAGTGCCCACCTGTCGTCGAGACCTGACGGCGGTGCATGGGACGCACTTTTGCAGCATGTTATCGCAGCTCACGCGTACCGTTTTAAAACGCTTCTCACGGCGTTCCAAATTCCCATTCTTGCCAGTGACATCGGTGAATTGTACATGAAACAAGCTTTGAATGAGAAAATTAAAAATAAAAAAAAGATATAAGGCAACAGCTGTAATCGCAAACTAAGAGTGCAGAGTGCAGACTGCTGACCGCGAACAACTTCCGGTGATGCGGGTCACGTGCCGCCGTAGGTTAAAGGTGACCTGCGTTGTTATATTATTTTATTTTTTTACATACCTTTTTTGTGAAAATAAAACTGAGAGGTTGCTGAGGTTGCAGTGTGCACGAACACAAAAATATAGAATATTAATAACGCGCAAACAGACACACAAATGCCCCGCCCCCCGCCCCCCTCTACACCCCTCGCGATCGAATTGGGACCAGTCCGCGAGCTTCTGCTATAATTGTGATCGGCGTATTGGGCACCCCAGGTGTACATCCAAGATGCATGATGTTTGTGCTTTATGATTATTGTTGTTTTCTTTGGAGCCATCTTGTTTTACAAACACACTACCTATGCCTGTACAACAACAAGAAAAAACATTTTTTCTGTGACCCCCAACTTTGTGTAGTTCAAAACTTCAGACGCACGACGGTACCTTCCACCACCACAAACAGTTGCGACCTGCTGGCTCCTGTGGCAATGCTGTAGATCCTCTGTGGAACACACTGTGGACCTACAATCAGAAGCCCTTCACTTGAGATCATCTCATCTACAAAGATTCCGCTAGCCCAAAGAGGACGTCGCTCACCCTGAAGTTGTGGCCTTGCAGTGACATGAAACTGAGTGACTTCATCCAGCACACTCAAAGAGTTGGATGACCCTCCCGCACCGTCCTCGCTCCTCAGCAGACCCGGAACGGACTTACCGGACATTTGGAGAGATTTGCATGCGGGTGGATGAGAGTGGCACTCACACACGGGACCGCATTTGTTTTGGAAGGCTCGGAATATCATGCGAATGTGATTCTCTCGTTCCAGTCGGCCATAGGGAAGAGGTTGATTGGTCACGATGGACATGGTGGCGATAACTGGAAGAATCTCACGATACACCACCAACCAAAAATGTCACAAGAATGATACGGAACCAATTTACCGGTAATTACTCATTGTGAAATCTGGCCCAGTTTGGATTGCACAAAAAGCCGATAGGTCTGTATGAACGGCAACAGGTCAATTGTACCTTCTGCAATCTAGTGTGAAGGCACTTCAAATGCGCTGCCTATCACTATACATTGTGGGCATAGATAGATCAACAAATAGATATTATTTCTAATAAATAAAAACATTTTGTAACAATTAAGTGAAACTGGATAATATCCAGTGGCAAAATGGTTGGAAATCATTAACACTGGGAAAATGTAGAATTTCAACACTAGAAAAATATTTGTGAGCAATACATAGCAACTTTGTCAAATTGTTGGTATTATTATTATTAGTATTAGTGGTAAAGGAACATGATTGTCAATTTGTACTGTATAAATAAATTGGAGTCTTGTTGAAAATATATATGTAAATAAAATAATAAAATGCTAATCTTTCCATTTCCATCATGGAAATGGAAATTCATTTTTCATTTTTCATTTCAAATCATTTCCTTGCTCACTGTGTCAAAATGTATCAAAGCCCTGGTAAATCCTGACCAAAATCCTGCTCAATTGTGAGTCGAAAGAATTACAAAAACCCGCCAAGTTAATCTCCAGTCATTGTTTTGCAAAGGCCTTAGATCAGTTTGTTGACATTACAACTCTCATTAATAATATTTATGGCATTGTAAATTCTAGATCCCGACATTAAGATGCTACATTATCATTAAAATTGAAGTGGTGTAATTAAACAAACAAAATAAAAAAAGAGTTTATGGAAGTTCCTTCCTTACCTTCACTGGTCAGCCCACATCCTTGTCCAGACATTTATTGTAAAGTGTGAGCCGAACCAAACTCGCTATGTACGTCCATGATGTCAAAGAGCAGGTTCAACACCAACCTTCTTGTCCCTCTGTGTGCGAATATTCACAAAGAAATGTTTGGCTTAGTGACTGTGTGTCGAGAGATCTCCTCTCCCGCCTCTGTTGCCATGCCAACCAGCCGGATCTGCCTTTTGTCGGGCCCTAAAAGCACCACTCAGCCATGTAATTGAAGTCCTGCGTTCAGAGGTGGTGGAGGGGGGGGGGCACCAAGTCTGTATTTGTTGCCTGTTGGGGCATTGCCGCACTAGCTGTTAGAACTTGGCTTGGGGGCGCCAAGTTGGCAGGTTGAAGACCAAAAATGAAGTTGGCAGTACTGACGTCTGCTTGCACCACTTTCCTCCCTTTAGCTAAGTACAGATCAGGGCTAGCCAGTGTACGTAGCATGACAAATTATTACTATAAAAACAACATTAAAAAAAAAACAACAACAACAAAAAAAGAGTACAATTAGATCCAAACTCCAAACTGTCATAATCATGAAACATTTTATTAAAACTCTCCAGGAAATGTTTAAGGAACGTTTTAAACATATTTGCTGTTATCTAAATGTAACATGAAATCAACCACATCATGTAAAACATAAACTATAGTAAGGTAGCACGGTAGCAACATTTTGTGTCAAAGGTAAACAGGTGTCATTTAGCTGGAAATGACAAAAGACAAGAGTATATATTTCTTTCTATGTTTATTATTATTGACATTTTAGCAATGAGTTTCATGTCCAAATTATTCAATAGCAAGGCAGAGCTAATGATGTAAAATTTCTAGACTATACAACCAATTTATTTGATTGTAGTTGCCACTTTCTTGTGTCAAGTCCTAGCCGTCATATAGCATTAGCACTGAGTGTTAGCAGAGAGCATCATGGAGATTCGCCGACACCAGTCTTAGGAGATCCAAAATGTTAAAAATCATTCAGCTACAAAAAGCTCGTGGATACTATTGTAGGTGAAATTTAAGGTGTCTGCACGATGAAAAAACTTTGGAGAGTACACTGCCCATTAAACTTTTGAGACATTTTGTAGCATGACATAAATACTTTTATAAAAGGCACTGTGCAGTCCTCGGCAGATTACAAGGTGTTCTTGGATTACAACATTGCAAAAAACTAGTAATAAACAATAGAGAAACTAATCTGATTTTCGAACCCTAAAAATCGCTGTCATCGTGACTGTGTTAGCACAGCTAACAACCAATTAATCAACCAAATTCAAATTCCAACTTTGAAAGAAAGGACATGAGGCAATCCGCTTCAACCTAGCAGGTCCTCTCCTGATCTGGTATCGGCTAGCGTGAGATTTTCTATCTTGGGAAGGTACTTCTTGGGATCCCCCAGGAAGGGAGAAGACGGCGGCTGGTTGTAGTGGCCCAATAGGAAGATGGCGATGGTGCCAACGAAGAAGAGCAGAGCCATGACAATGAAGCAGACCCGGTCGATGACCCGAGCGACCCGGATCCACTCTTCATTCTCCTGAGTGGAACAAGAATCACTCGGCTCTTTTTCATAAATGCAAAGCTGCATGAGTGTTGGGTGTTCAACTCCAGCCCTCATTCCCACACAGGTGTTATCCAAGCTCTGTTAGGACAACTTTCTTTCCAGTGCACAAAGCAAGAAATATAAAGTTATACTTGGATGAGTATATGGTGTGGAAGACCTAGACTAGTCCAAACATCAACTCCGTCAAACACCTTTGGGACAAACTGCAACCAGTCGTGAGTGAAAAGACAACTTACGTTTTGATAGTTGCTCTGTTGCCTTGTCGTCTCTGCAATGTGTTTACACGAAGCAATGCACTGCTTGAGTTCCGGGGCAGCCTTTGCCAAACTTAGACTAAGTCGCTCGGCTGTTCCCTCTTCCAGGCCTTTGTCTAGCAAAGCAAACCTCAATGGATATGTCCGCTGATGGAAGTAGAAACCAACTCGTCAACATACTTACTCAACGTCTCAAACACTGACTTCATCAGTCCATTTCTGTCTTGGAGTCGGGCAAACATGAGTTCAGTCCGAGCTGTTTTCAGTATATATTCCTCCGCCTTGTTGATTAACGTCATGGAGCTGCGGCGCCGACATGGGACCAGATGTATTTCGGTCCTGTCGTCGACTCCAGCGTCACCTTTAGCGGGTTCAGCGGCGGCGTCACGATTGGGTGTCCAGGGCTGCATTTGCATTCTCAACAGCCGAGGCAGCACGTTAAGAAAGATCTGAAGGGGACAGAGACACTCTACATGTTGATCTGGATCCAATAAATGTAAAATATATGTATGGATCAAGCCCCTCAGGAGCCGTTCCTGTCCTCGGTGTGAACTCCGGATGCAACAACGCACGGCCCCACCTTTCTGACTTGGTCTGACATCACGTGAGTGCTTGGTGTTCTCAGTGAAACGTTGAGAACGATCACGCAGTTCATCACTACAATGGTGGTCACGGACATCACAAACATCAGATACCTGCGGTGAAAGATGAACATCACGATGAAAGGGGAAAAACAAAATCTCTCAACGGAGATATCTTACGACTTACTTTCCGATAAGAGGAACCGCCATGGACGTTTCTGGAACCTTTCTGGCAATGAGCAGAAGGAACACGGTCTGGCCCAGAAGAGTGGCAATGGACATGGTGCACTTCTGGCCCCCAGCTGCAAAAGACACAATCCTAAACGTGTGTCAACTGCGCGATGATCTGAAGAGAATTTTGATTCAGTTTTGTGTTTCAACAAACTCCCTGCACGTTTCGGAGTCTTAACGTTTTGAAAAGAACGAGAAAAAGAGAAAAGACCTTTGGCGGGTAGGTAGTAAACAAGCAGGCAGAGAGAGGAAAAGAGCACACAGGGAGCGATGATGTTGATGATGTAGAAGAGGGGCTTTCTTTGGATGATGAGGAAAAAGACCAGTTCCTGGTATTCGGGGTCATCTTTGGTGAACTGGTTGTTGATCACCTTCTTTGCTGGTCTGTGTTTGATGGCCCATTCTCCATTTTCTGGTGAAGGCAAAAAATAAAAAATCAAAATGAGTGGAATGAAAATAATTTGGAGGGTAACTTAAGAATTAAGCTTTTAAAGCCACAACACTAAAACAAAATTGTGTTGGAAGGAAGAATTGTGGCAGCAACGTGTCAGCTCACAAGGCCCTGAGCATCTGACAGTTCCTGGCAGGGGAAGAACATCGGCATGCTCCCCCTCCCCTCAATCTCAAACCCAAGGTGCTCATCCAGGGGACCCATTATGAAGATGTGGAGGATAATCAAGACGGCGGTGACGGCAAAGCTGCAGCGGATCCCAGAAGAACCCACGAAGGTGTGGCAGAGTAGGGTATGGAAAGTGCCTGCGGTAATTCCGGAGGAATTGTCCAAAGGGACAAACTTTGATTTCAAATTTGTGAAATTCCACCTTTGTGAGGTGGAATTTCTCATGCCACTTTTTTTTCTTTTGTTTTTGAGAATCTTTACAAAAATAAACCTGGTCGATTATCACAAATTTAAAGCAACGCTGAGGTCCCACCAAGATGTGCTTTGCTGGCCACGTTGCCACGGCAATAACAACTGAATGTGGTCCCCCAAACGTGAAAATATGCTTAAAAACAAGTGCAGATATTGTGTGCTATTTGTGATCCGTGCAGTCAGGCGTCATACCCGTGAAAGCCTCGGGGTCAATATCAACCCACTCCAGAGTTACGTTGTCCTCCTTTTTCAGAACAAGTTCAATCTCATTGGCACTGTAGGTCTGGGAGCTGCACACAAAGACAAGAGATATGGGTCTGCCGGCACAATGAAAAACAAACATTTATTTCCTTTCACAAGACAGCAACATGAAAAGCGACCTTGAATGGTACTTTTGTCTGCCGTTTGGACACCGCGAGCTCTATTTCAGCACAAAGACAAGCTGACGTGGGAACGTGCAGCCTGGGAGCCAGGATTCTAGAAACACTGGAGTCATAAGTCTAGAATAGATTTTTCTCGAGGAGGAACCGAAGCCTTTTATATTTGACTAACCTCCAAAAAGGTCCTTCTTTGTGTGTTGTTTCTTTCTCAGAAACAGACAAAAAAAAAAGTTCACACGCTGACGTTAACCCTTTCATGCACCCTGTAACCTGATAAGCTGTCCACTGGAGTAACCGCGGTCCCGGAAAGGGTTAAAGTGTTCAAAATTGAAAATATTTACTGTGGGTTGCACTGTTGAATTACAAATTCAATTTTATTTTTTCCTCCTTCACGGAGAACTGAAAAACCTAAATTGTTCATAGGCGTGACTGTGAGTATAAATCGTTGTCTAAATGTGCCAAAATCAGCAGGGATAGGCTGCGGAGTATATATATTTTTAATTCAAATGTTTTATTTCTCCAATATGCAAGGATACATTCTACAATATTTCCCCTTTTCAGATTTTGTAACGTATCACGTAGATTTCTTGAAGAAGACCAATTTGAGTCATCATTATGGTCAGCTAACATTGTATAGAAAACCTCTTCTGTGAACAGTGCAGTGAATGTAAAAGGTCGACACCCCCCGCCTTCACATGCCAGGTTTTTGTGCTATCACAAAAATAAGACCAAGATGAGATAAGACGAAATGCTCGTCATCGATCATCATTCAGATCTCCGCTCACCGGAACACCATGGTGCAATTCTGCCAGTCGAAGGGGAAATAGTTGACAGTGATGGGACAAGCGCTGCGGTAGATGGCGGGAGGCAACCAGTACACGCAGCCATCAGGAGACACCAGCGCGTTGCAATACAGCGCCACTTCAAATTGTCCATCCACACTGCACATATGTTTCGAAAACTTTTAACATGGCTACTGAATATGCTTGAGCATTGTTTTTTTTTTTCTTGAATGACTCTGACTTGTTCTCCAGGATGACGTCGGGGAGCCAGATCTTCTTGGAGGGCAGGCGTAGCTGCGAGGTGATGTTCTTGTATAAGGTGGATCGAGGTGGTTGGTCCCATCTGAGCCTGTAGTCGCACCATTGCTACGAGCAGAAACAACTGGAGTTATAAAGTGACTCAATAAGCTGATGTTATATAAGTTATTGCTCGCAGAGGGTAAGTCATATATGGCTGTGAGTATTGGGATATTGTCTGTCTACATGTGTTGCGCCACCCTTTTGTACAGCGCTTCTATCTTGCGCTCACAAGTCACAGCAAATAAATTATCCGAATGACGACTCTTATCCGGAAAAAAGAAAAAATCGTAAGTCGGGTCAATTGTATCTCAAGGCACCACTGTACACAGCTTTCTAAGTTAACAATGTGCCACAGATTACCATTTCGATCCAAACACTCGTCATCAGGGCCTCGTCCTTTTCACTCTGAGAAGAGAAGTTCATCGTCATTCCATTATTATTTGTTCCTATGCCCATCAGGATCCCGTTCAAAAGCTTTCTCACCAGCGAGATGAGGTTGGTCAGGGTCATCTTGAGTGTCACCTGCGTGACATCCCCACTCTTCTCCACGGGCCTCACTTTCTTGTTGTACCCTTTCATCAAGTCCTTGAAAAGTTCCCCTTCGAGATTAACGGCGAATGCTGCACACAAACAAACACACGGCGCAGGCTGAGCAAATAGAAACATATTCACTGCGAGACGTGAAACTGATACGTGATGTCTGTGGCAGGATGACTAAGGAGTTAGCCATGCACCAAAGTCCAAAAATGGTGTCAAAGTGGTTTCAGCACGCTCTGTCATTGCATGAAAGGCAAATCAAACACATTTTAATCTTGCCATTGATGTGCAAGTACGATAATGGTACTTTAGTTTGGTTGCTTTAAGGGATTGTGTTTTCGAATTAAAGACATCACTTTGTTGCTCCATGCCAAGTAAGGATGCAAGCATCAACGGAAAAATATGAATCCTTGCGTAGACAAGAGCCAAGACAAGCCCTTTATGAATAATTCAAGATACAATTGAATAGAAACGTGCATGTATAGCTTCCCTGTTTCAAAGACAAACTGTTGTGCATCGAGATGCAAGTGACTCGACTTACGAATTTTTTGAAATATTACAATATCCATCCATCCATCCATCCAATATCTGAGCCGCTTATCCTCACGAGGGTCGTGGGCATGCTAGACCCTATCTCAGATGTTTTCGAGGAGTTTTTGAGAGTAGGCGGAGTGCAGCCTGAATTGGTTGCCAGCCAATTTCACACATGGACACACACCAAAAAAAGAAAAAAAATAGTCACATTCACAACCACATCCAGGGACAATTTGGAGTGCCCCGTTAAGCTACCATGCATGTTTTTGGAATGTGCAAGTAAACCGGAGTATCTGGAGGCACGGGGAGAACATGCAAATTCCACACAGGAATCTTGCACTGTGAGGCACACGTGTTGACCCGTCGCTCACCACGTCACCAATACAAAATTAAAAATGAATTCTTTTCGAGCGCAGTCTTGTCCTGCGAGCTGTTCGAGGGCAGTGAACTCAACGCAACACAATAAGCATTATTTTAAAAATACTTTTTAAGTGAGACTGATAGGATGCTAAGGTTAACGTGTGCACGAACACAAAAATAGATCATATGAATAACACGCACACAGATACAAAAATATCTTGCGTTGTTTTTTTTTTTTTTTCCCCTCGACACCCTTCGCGATCGACAAGTCTGCAACCTAGCGGTCGATCGCGATCGACGTATTGGGCACCCCTGTACTAAGGCACTGTTATCTCTTTGGATGTCACGCCATAACAAAGTTCAACAGCCTTTGTGTTGGAAAGAAACACGCACAGACAGAAGAATCCGAGCAAACCTGCCCTTACCTGAGGCAGAAATCATGAATATCTTCAGGAGGAATGACACAGAGAGAAGAGAATCCATCAGTGTGTGCATGCGGTTATGGGCCGCTCCGTTTGACAAAACGAAATGATCACAGACACACATGCACAATACTTAATGGACTTGCTGGCATTCTGTCTTTGTGTTGATGTCCGTGTGTGTGTGTGTGTGTGTGTGTGTGTGTGTGTGTGTGTGTGTGTGTGTGTGTGTGTGTTTTCTAGAAAAC
>CAAKHF010006928.1:0-20080 GCA_901007745.1 Hippocampus kuda
CTTACTTTTACTTACTTACTTTTTGTGTGTGTGTGTCTGTGTGTGTGTGCGTGCGTGTGAATGACGGGGACTCCAATGCACTGCCTCTCTCACGCCCCAGCAGGAGTTTATTCAGCTCCAGCTGCCACAAAGCACAAGAGCTGGAAATGGACCTGGTGAGAGGGCAGCGCAGGGCTGATGATACACTGGATTGTTCATCTTGGATTTGACATCATTTCTTTTGTCGTCAAAGAGCTGGCTGGGATTCTGATCAGGTGCCTAAATGCAGTCACTTGGCAAAATGCACTCCAGAGCTAAGTCCAGGAGTTGTGACAACTACCTGAGTATTAAGGTACGGACTTAAAATGTGCTTTGACACTTGGCGGCTTGCGCTGGCGTGTACTGGGTATCAATCAACCTTTAGGAGTTATTTGGCATGTGTTATTGTGCATACTGGTGTCACCGTTTGCGGCGTGTAACTCTTTATCCCGAAAGCATAGCAGCTGTCTGTTTATATTTGCATAAAACAATGAGGAACAATGTGGTCGCTGATGTCGCATATTGTAGCTGTCCAATGAAAAGCGACTTTCCCCACGTTTGTTTGTGTTTATAATTAGAAAATGAGAAAAAGAATTCTTTGTGTTTTGAATACAAATATTTGGGGTTCTTTTTTTTGAATGAAAAGCACTCGATTGTCCCTCAAAGTTTATTGGATTGCAATCATAACCGAATAAAGTTTGGCTTATGTGAATTTGAGGGTGAATTTGGCGTTTGCTCTGGATCATCGACAGCAACACTTTTCAGATACTCGGGACTTTTAGCTAAGTGTGCTAATGCTCAAACAATAGCAAACAAGATTTAAAGTTCATGCTTCGTATCACTGCTGGGGTCAGGGAAGTACACAGCTTTGTATCCTCTCTGATAAGCAACTTTGCTTTACCGACTCCCAACTTGTTTTGGTATGCACCCATTCTATATTTACCCCGCGCAGGAATCAACAGATTTGTTTCTTGACCTCCCTTGACTCTGCAGTCGCTTCCCAGATCAATCGAATCACTCACATTCACTCTTTCCATTAACGCAAGGAAATGCGCACAAGTGCGTGTCGAGGAATGTCGTGGAATACCATTTGGTGGCGTTAAAGAGGTCAGCATGGGCTGCACAAGAACAATATCCCGCAGCAAGTGTTGTTTACATCCTGTCAGACAAAGACATCGGTCGGCCGACAACATAAATCAAGGCTTTCTCTTAAACTATTGTGAGACTCTTTTAAAAACAGCTCTTACGAGGAACCACGGCACAGTTGTCATTCCGAAAATGTCAGCTTTTTAAAACTTGGAATGACATTTATTTGCGGTGAAGGAACACCTGAAACCGGGTCACTCTTCTTATTTTACTCTTTTTCACTGAGACCTGTCATACTTTTGAAAAACCGTTTGCTTTTAAGTTACATTCTTCAGTCATGTCTTTTCAGGTCCATTTTCGTGGCATATGAAATCTGATACAAACTCTGTTCTTGTACAAATACACAAAACATGCAAAGTAAATTTCGGCCAAACTTGGTAGACTGGTGACCATGGGGGAGCTACCCGAAAAAAAGTTGACTAGATGGACAGGACAATTTTTTTCCCCCTCACTTGATCATTGTAGCATTGCCACAAAAACAAAGCCAATGTTAGCATAGTCTTTTACACTGGACCCAATTTGGAATGCCACGTTTGTTGTTGGCATCAGCTGCATATTGCTCTCAGGAAAAGCTTACACACCTCAACAACTCCTCAATATTGAGTTCTATCAGTTGCAACTCCCCCACACCCCCAAAAATAACCAAAGCAAAAATAAAACCCATCAGTTTGTCAGGGTCTTTAAATGGCCTGGCAGGTCCGAGCAAAGCTGTGGCCTTTTGGCATCATGCTGCTGCCTGTGAGACTGTCAGTAGCCGCAGGCTCTCCTGGTCCACTCCCCTGGTGGCTTCATGCTCCACTGGACGCCTGGTAGGCAGCCTTTTGTGCCCGTGACCCACTAAATGAGTCGGTGAGCACCTCTCGATCACTCTCGCTCCACCTTTCTCTGGGATGCAGCCTTTGTGTCTGCTTTATTTATTTTTTTTATTTTACAAATCTCTGGATTCAATTTTCTTCCCAACTTAAAAACAAATTGGATGAAGGCATATTTGATGTTCAAAACCCAAAAATCTGTGTTGCTCGACTTAGTAAATCCTCGGGCTTCTTTCTATGCACCCCGCTAGCAACTGTTTTGCCGATGACGTAGACAGAAGTGTCCCACCTGGATTCAGAGGCCATTCATTACCACCATCACTCAAATGAGAGCTGGAATCATGAGAGGGCGGGACTTCCCTCTCCGTTTGTATCTCGTAGCCGAGGGTCGAAAGCAGGACAACCTCTGCATTCCTCTGTGCTCACCTGAGCTCCCTCATTCTGCTGAGACATTGCATATATGCTCATCTGCCACAAAGTTAGGTACACCCGCACAGTCTGAGATCTAGTTCAAGGCTTGTATTAAGAGTATTGACCTCTGCCAAGGTCAAACTGTTAAGCAATGTTAAAATTAATTTAGGTTGTGTCATATATATTTACTTATTTGTTAGTTCTGTACCCGTCACTGCCACTGAAAACAACTAAGCCAATAATACTTTTCAAAATGGTACATTTTCATTGTCACTGACAGTGTCTATCAAAATCGATGTGATTCCATTGTGCAGGTGTACCTAATATTGTTATGCGGGGGTGACTTTATTTCAACTGTTATTGCCGATGGCTAAAGTCGCTAAGATAGCACTTCGAGTGTTCAACATGCGCTAGCTTGAAAATCTTTCCTTCCTTGGGAACCTAAAAAAAGGAAACCTACTGACCCGTCTCCACAGTGTCATGAAGGCTGTCCTAGCATTGTTTGCATTTTTGCTCATAAAACACCACGTTGTTCTTCTCCTGCCGGGTGACTCAGGCCTGGAGACATTTCTGTCTCTCTAAGTGCTGTCTGACTACTAATGGAGGTGGGCGCTTTGTTTCTGCAGACCAACACTGTACCGCACACGGCACTTAGGGAGGCGGTGATCACAATGAGGGCCTTGTAGCCAAGTTGTGGCATGTGTACCAACGTGGTCAACTGCACTCAATCTCCTCTAATAAACTGCACTGAGCTGCGTAGATCAACAGTCCTACAAAGGGTGAAACACGGCTCTGTCTGGCTTAAATCACATGAGCGCATGGGATGATTTGATTGAGTTCGCATTGTCATGCAAATGTGACCAAGTGAAAGGACCAAAATGTTCATCAACATTGTACACACAGCTGCCAAATGGTGGGCCTTGCCCTGGCTTTTCTGTCTTTCTACACGGTTATCACTGGAGGCATCCACTGTTGTGTTCCATCCGGGAAGGACAGATAGCAGAAGGATGTTTGGCCTTGACTCCCTCCTGAAACGGCAGCCGTGCCTGAGCTGTGAACATGACTACCACTCCAGATCAGCCTCCCCGTGTTCCATGTCGGACATGTGCTCTGTTAATGTTCTGTTCTAGATATACAGTATTTACTACCCTGTTCAGATCATGTGTAGGTCAGATCATGAAAAAAAGTCACACGACTGAGATTAGAAGGTCACATGGCACTGGGCGGAATTTCCAGTTGTGCTGTTTGTGTCCACTGACAGTGACGTCACTTGGTCCAGGTGTTTCCCTTCTGTCCGATGGAAAAACCATCCCTGGCTCACATTTCCTATCATGATACAACTTCCTGAATACATGGGATCGTGTTCAGTCTGTAAATAAGCATATTTATCAACAGTTATAATCGCGATCATTCATGTCCAACTGTCAATCTCTCTGGTACATAAATGGAACCGTTATTTCCTCCAAACCCCGTTTCGTTTTTAGTCGTCTTTGCTCGCTTAAATAGTCACATCGACAAGAGTTCAGTTCAGCTTGTCACATTATGTTCGACAACGGTGGACACTTATCTGTCTTGTGGTTTTACTGCAATGTGTGTAGGCAGTGTGATAATAGCTGCGTGACTGTCATCAGTTCTTTTGATTCTCTTCAAAATCTTTCAAATAGAAGCATAAAACCAGAGTGAACCGAACTGCGCTCGAGTTTGTCAAAAATCTGACGGAACATTTCTTTGTTTCTCACAGGACACCGAGTCTTTGGACAGCTGTATCCAAAGCACATTGTCGAGCCTTTACCAGCCCTTCAGCGCTACTGCTTCCACCGTCTTGTGGCAGCTTTTCAGTGTGGTGGAAAGACAGTACCGTGGAGACGGACTCCGCTGCTTCATCGACTTCTTGCTTCCTGCCAAGAGCATTCTTCAGATCATCCAACAGGAAACCTGTGTGAGTGGTTAATTTTTGTAAGTAGAAGCTGCATTTTGATTGTAGTCATGATGCATTATGCAATAAAAGTACTGTAAATCCTCCTTTTTTTTTTCTTTTGAAACATGAAACACCACGTCCATCCACGAAACTCAATACAGTAGTCCTCAATCCAGCCTTTGCAGGTCCGGCTTGTATGACCAAAGCAATGAAACTTTATTCCACTGCTTTCATCTCCTGATTACACGCCGACGTTAGCCATAGAATGATGGTTTCACTTAACCCTAGGCCACAACAACAACTTGCTATACACGGGGAGTCTTTGTACGGTAGGCAACTCGAGAGGGTCCTCTCTCAAACTCCTTTCTGCTTACAATCCAAAACGTTGTCAGTGCTCTTAGATACAGTTTTTTTCTTTTTCGTTCAAAACAAAGATTTGTGTTTTGGTTGTTTGGAAATCAGGCCTGATCAGGCATGCCTTTCGCTTACGACAAATGATCGCTGCAAGTGATTCATCAAGTGCACAGTTAAAGTTAAATTTATGTTGTAACGATTGTGACGATTTTTCAGACGGTGATGCAAGTCGTACCACAAAGTGTCTTCACACACAAAAGGCAACGTTACTAACTGTATCTCTCGTTTCTCCCAGTTAAGGTTCCGAGGACTGCTGCTCTATAATGAAGGCTGGCCTCTCTGCATTCACGACAAAGTGGTCTTGCAGCTGTCGCCCTTGCACAAAGTGAGACTAAAGCAAGGAGACTTCTACCTACAAATTGTACCGTTAGGCCGCAAGTCTGCCAAGCTTGTGATAAAATGCTTGTCGGCCAGCGGGCAGGCGATTGTGGAGATCCCCATCGCGGAAAGCATGTATGGCGGCGTCTTCACCGCTGAGTTCCTGCAGAATGTAACACTCGAACGGAACCTGCACCCGCTACAGAACTGCCTGCTTACAACCGGTAAATCTGTGTACAGGACCCCGTGGAAGAACGTGGTCAGCCCTCTGTTTGTCAGCAGCACGGCGGAAGCCATCATGCAAGCACAATGCAGCAGGGTCAGCTTCCGCGGCCAACTCAGTGCCTGTGGCACTAGCGGATCCACGGGCACCCTGGACAGCCATCGCAGCTCCAGGGAGTCCCTCCATTCTCAGGGAGCCGATTCCACTTTTTCAGAGCCCGCCTCACCGCCAAACAGAAACCGCACGGATACCAGTAGCGAAAGCCATAGCATGAGCAAGGTAGACATAACAACTCCCATCATTAAAATCAGCCCTACTGAAGAGCGTGGGACAGAACGCAGAGGGGAGGACACCGGTGGGAGAGAAAGAGGGCCAGCATCGAAGATGCTCTCTTTTAGCACAGACCTCAGCAATCCGGGCCCTCGTAGACGTCACCCAAGAGACTCCGTGGCTTTTGAAAGCAGAAGACTTTTCAGGAAATCCTACATGGAAGCCCTGCAGAACCCCATGAGCCTTGGCTCCAGCACTGAGTCCATCCTAGAAGAAAATCCGGAGCACGGTGGTCTTAGAGAGGGCTCCGTGACACCAGGCAGCAGCCCGGACACTCGCACTTCTCGGGAACACTTAGCTCGGAGGTTGGGCAGTCGAGGCTGGCTCAGTGGTGATGAATCCAGGCCCAGCACACCTTTGCATTACTTACAGAAGGGGCTGCGGAGTGCAGAGAGACGGGCGGAACGCCGCTCCAAGTCTCTGGAGAGGACGAACAAGGCCGGCCAGGGTAAAGCTCACCGGGAGAGGTCCTCGTCTGGGGGCTCAGCTAGCATCTCCCCCAAAAAGCTGATGAATGGCTATGTTCTTCGCTTTGGGAAGTTGGAAGTGGAGGCCACTCTTCCTGGTTGTGAAAGGAGGAGCAGCAAAGAAGTACCAGGTATGTGCAACTGTTCACCAGTATAATAATACAATCTAGCAGCGGTGGCCAACCCGCAGCTCGCGAGCCGCATGCGGCTCTTTGGCTGCTTCAATGCTGCTCCCGGGCTTTCAAACGCCTCGGCTTTGGTGATGCCATTCAAACAAAGGCGCTAAATACACAGGACGTACTCCGTCAGCCTATCATCAATCCTGTTACTTGATTGACATAGAGGGCAACCAATCAGATGACTGCATCACTGCTCATGCGCAAAGCACGGCGCTAAGCGCTAAGCTAGTCAGCGAATTACCTCTGATTTTAAGGCAGGGGTGCCCAATACATCAATCGCAATCGACCGGGAGCCAGCGGACTGGTTCCATGCAAGGGGTGGGAGGAGGAAATGGGTGGGGAAAAAGATTTGTTTGTTTGTGTTTTTAGCTTTTGTTCATTTTTCGGCCCATTCCGACTGTTGCTCATCGTGGCGTGCGTGCATGTGTGTGCGACTGCAAGGATGGGCACCCACGTGTGTGTGTGTGTGTGTGTGTGTGTGTGTGTGTGTGTGTGTGTGTGTGTGTGTGTGTGTGTGTGTGTGTGTGTGTGTGTGTGTGTGTGTGTGTGTGTGCTTGCACCTGCGTGATTGGGTCAATCATGGGAAGTTGGTCGCTTCAAAAGTCGATCTTTGAGCAAAAAAGTGTGTGTGTGTGTGTGTGTGTGTCCGCGAGGAAGGGTATGATGTGGCTCTTTGCAGTAACACAGAAAAGAAATTGGCTTTTAGTCTCTGACTGGTTAGCCACCCCTGCGATATACTGTAGCTTCATTGTACTGTTTGTTCATAGACATAAAAGATGTACTCTTCACAACATTCAAAGGATCATGATAAATTACCTTCATTTTGCCTGTCAGAGTGACCACAGCAAACACACCATCAACGAAACATTCGAACAGTGGGCAGTTTTTCAATCCTTGGAATCCCGATGCTGGCAAAAGGAAAATGAAGTCCATGGCAATCTTTTTTTGCCATTCTTCCATGATTGCCTCTCTTCTTTGCCAGTACTACCGTAAATCTTTGATAGTATGCCACAGGTTTATTTTAAACAACACCAGGAGTTATTTTGAAATATGTTCAGTATATGATTCCCACTGATGGTCCATCGCTCATCATTTCACAAATAACACAACCTGAGGGTGAGAAAGCAAAGTGTGAGGTTTGAAAACATAACAGGCCAACGTGGGCAGGTTTTTTAATGATAGCCTACAGCAAGACTAGCTCCAACAGCTCATCAAGGGTGAGACAGCTCACAACAGTGCAACATTATTGCCGTCACTGCTGACAGATTGCTTTTCAGAGGTGACTTGCTGTGTTCTTTGGCACTTTTTGGCGGTGGGGGTGGGGGGGGTTTGCAAGCGTATAGGGTGCAGGTTTTGCCCTACCCTGGAAAGTGAAGTGAAGTGAAGTCACATCTGCGTGTTGTCTTTTGCACTGAGCACCTGTTTTGTTTTGTTTCCTGCAGGGTAACTGAGGTAACAGATAATGTGAAGGTGACGTCTGCGGTGTTTTCCTTTGTAACGGGGAATACGTTTTTCATGTGTTGAAATATGAACTTAGGTTTGAGATGGACATGTTGGATAACCATATTTGGTGACTGAACTGGTTGTTCACCAGGCTCACTTTGAGAAGACGCATGGTTTTTTTTTTCCAACAATGGTCATAAAATAATATTTTTGGCAATATTTTAGAGGTGCAACAATTAATTGATTAAATGTTAAGATACTTAAAACAAAAAAATTAAACTTGTCAAAATCTTTAGAATTTCAGCTTTTCAACAGTAAATATTCAATGATTTCTGTTGTCTTCCATGAAAGCAGACTGATTATCGCTCTGTTGAAAACAATGACCCTCATTTTTGGCTATTTTCAACATGTCACAAACCGAACCAGTAAATGAATCATAATGAATTTTTGTTTGTGTATTTTCTGAATAATCTGAAATAATGTCTTGATTTTTAACAAAAGAGTGGAAATTAAAGATATATTTATTTTGGTGATTAATCAACAAAATAATCGACAGATTACTTGATGATTAAAATAATCAGATTCAGCCCGACAATTTTGCTAATGTAATATAGCGGGAAACTAACATAATATAATAATCTAATTTCTTGAATATATTCATTAATAATAGTCTATGATTTAACATTAAGATTTAAATTAGTGCCCTAGATTTTAGATTCTCTTTGTTCTTTGTAATAGTTTTCAGTGGAATTAAAATATAGGGCGGCACGGTGGTCGACTGGTTAGCATGTCGGCTTTGCAATGCAGAGGTGCAGGGTTTAATTCCAGCCTTCCTGTGTGGAGTTTGCATGTTCTCCCTGTTCCTGCGTGGGTTTTATCCGGATAATCCGGTTTCCTCCCCAAGGATTCCATTACAAAAAAACATACATGGCAGGCTAATTAAACACTCTAAATTGTTCCTAGGCGTGAATGTGAGCGCGAGTGGTTGTTTCCCCTAAGTGTGCCCTGTAATTGGCTGGCAACCAGTTCAGGGTGTACCCCACCTCCTGCCCGAAGACAGCTCGGATAGGCTCCAGCACACCCGTGACCCGTTATGAGGAGAAGAATATTAGAAAATGGATGGATGAATTAAAATATCGATATAGATATTATCAGATCAGCCCACCGTCACACACAAATTACAATACATTAGAAGAAGCAATCAAATATCAGATCCCCATTCCTAAAATGACCTCAGACGTGATTCAATTTCAGTTGTTGCAAAGCAGGTTTCTCACATCACTGTTTCGAAGACAACAAAGGATTCTAAAAACCAAGCAGATGGCCCTACGGTGCTTTCAAGGATCACACGCGGGTTGCCTCATTTACAAATGCATCCTTTGTTGGACCAATCACCATCAAGGAGAATTAAGACCCAAACCATAAGAATCAAAAAAGTTCATCTGAAGATTTAAACGATCGGACATTTCCTTTATGATTGAGCACGAGGTCCCATGATCCCCACTGACCGATGCTTATTTAGCCTCGGCAGTGTGATGTGTCAAATAGAGGACACAAAAAGCAGATTTTCACAACACTCCAGAGGCTTCACTCGACATTTGTCACTTCCTGTGAAAACAAAGCAATTTGGGAAAATGCGGCAAACACAGGCCTGCTCACACAGTGGCACAGGAAATGCACTGGCTATTTGAAGACAATAGCGGCTGTGCTGCCTGGGTTTACTCCCACACAACCGAGTGGGACTATAAAAGAGACCTCCTACTATTGAAAAACACAACAGTGTCAGACTGGCAATCGTTGACTTGTGCAGTTTAGGTTTTTTGTTTTGTTTTATTTTTTTAAACTGCCATCAAGACTTACGAAAAGATCATTGCCTCTTTAGTCCTCCCTGACTCTCGAGTTGAGTTGTCACCTCCTACAGTCATTCGATGGTGTCTTCTTTAAATGGTAGATGAGCGTCACTATCCTGATATGAGGCCGGTGGATCTGCGAGAGGGAGGGCTGTGTCGCTGTGGGAGTCATCACAGCTGACATTAATCATGGCGAATCAAAGCAACTCCATTCTGTTTAAATGCTTTAAATCTTTGTCATGAAGTGGGCACTTGGAGACCACTCTTTAGCAGTGATCATATTTGTGTCCCCTCGATAGCTGTGCCACCTAGTTGGATGATTTAAAACATATAATACAATGATTCAGGAGGTTTTAATGTCTGCTGTCCACATATTTATGAACCGGTGCTAAACGTGGTCTGATAAAAGTGTCACGTTTAGATAGACTTTCTGACAACAAATTGTCACTCTGCAAGGCATCTCCAAGAAACTACTTTTGCCTGCCTGACTTGTTGGAAACTGTTCTGCCACGCTGGCAAATAAGCACAACGAGTATTGGGCTGATACAAAAAGAATCAGGACCTACCGGTGTTTGCACCAAAGTGCACGTCTATGAAAATAGAGCCCCGAAGGAGACTCTGTTAAATCCTAGCTCATTTGAGATGACGACAATTATGGGAAAGTGATATTCACACATGGCACAACATTATTTTTCACATTACAATCCTGCCATGAAAACAGTAGTTTAGAACAGTAAAGGATGGTTTTGGATAAAACAAGCAGTGTCAAGTGTTTAAGTGACATCACCAACGTTTCGAGTTTCACTTTACAACAACATGAAGAAGAGAAAATGATTGTTCGCGTTTAGTTTTTGGAATGAGTCAGACAAAAAAAATAATTGGGGGAATTTTCTTGTATTGTGCTGATCTGTAATTTGAGATCAACACTAATTGATATATACAAAAAAATAATCCTATTCAGATGCAGTTTCACAAACCCACACTCTACATTAAGTGTGGAAATTGCGTAACAAGTCGAGAATATCAGTCGTACTTAAAAACGAGCCCTGGGGACGAAAGTGCAAATTGCAAAATGACTCTTCTTGAGTCATGCTGATGATGCACCTGGTCCCCAAGAATGAGGCAGTGTGATTTACTATGATGATTATAACACACTGAGGTGAAAGGAAGCTTCCCTCTTGTTAATTGGGGGGTGTATTATTATTACAGGGCAGCAGGAGGACACCGGTGATGACAGGAAGTCCAGACTTGTTGAGGAGGAGTCCAACAGCCCAAAACCTGCCAATGGGTCAGCCGTTGGGTTGGGGTCATCAACAAGCTCCTCCAATGACAGAAATGTGTCCCTCCCCAAACGGATGTCAGAGGTCAATCAGGAGCTGCTTGCATCAGGCGCTGTGATTTTGCCAGGTCAGGAACCCCTTGGCATCTTTTCATTCTCAAGCTATTCTAATCGGAGAAAAGAATCACATTTCATGGTGATACCACTACTGTGCAATACTGGGAGTGAAAAATGACTTGTTGCGTTTTCAAAGGAGTGCTTTTGCCCCTGCTGGTCTTTTGTCTTCCAGGAAGCAGAGATCGCAGTGGGAGGCCCGTATTGCAGGTGTGCACCAGAGCTCAGGTGTGGGCGGGCGAGAGTTGCACAGTGCATGACCTCAGCAGTTTACTGGTCTACTTCCACTCCACACTGCGGTAAATTGAGAACAGTCACCATTTGTTTTGATTCAAATTCACCAAATAGTCTTAAATTATTTAATTCGCTTTTTCAAGTGTCCTTTATTATCTGCTGCTGCCTCAGTACTGTTCTGAATAAAATATGGATACAAATTTTGCTTTAGCTGTCTACGATCCATCCATGATGCACAAGGGCACGCATAAGATACACTTTTGTATACATTTGAGTGTAAACGGCACTGATAGTTTAGCGGTGTTAAAAGATGTCGTTAAAAGTATCTGGATTATGTGTGTTGTGGCTGTAGGAAAGATAAACGTGATGAAGGTCTGACAGTTGTGATCGACAGCAGGAGGCAGCAGCCAGTTGCAGCTCTCTTGTCATCGCTGTCTGAATTTCAGGTAAGCACAGACAGTGAATGCGCAACACGCCATACATTTTTACCAGCCTCACGTGTTTAAGCAATGCCAATCATATGACTCCTTTTTACCATCGATGGCATGCCTTACGCATTTTCCTAATGTTCAACGTTTCAGAAGAGGCACACCTTAAAGTTGTAATGACTTCATGTCCAAGAGCTTCTTCTGAGAAAAGGCTGGCCTCAGGCAAAACCTGTGCTTACATGTCTTGTCTGTAACCATACACTGTGAGTGAGTTGGTTTCAGAAGACTTGTAAAAGCCATCTGATTATGTTTTGAGTCTGGCTTACTGATGCAGAAACCCCAAACAGAAGACGTTAAAAAAAAAAAAAAAAAAAGACTTAATAGGAGCACCTGTGTGTAAATGTCATCCATTTATTGGGCACTGCAGTGCATACTCTCATTCTTTCCACTTTTGACATGATGAGTAGTCGAATCATTTTAGAATCATGAAAATATCCGATTGCTTTTGCAGACAGTGGTACCAAATGCACTTTACTCGGTTCTTTTCCTGGTGGACAAGGACGCAGCAGCCAAACCTGAAAGAGACATTGTCAACGTACAGGTGAGTAAATAGTTATTGTCACATGAATAAGTCAAGTGGTGGCTGCTCTCAGTCAATTGTCTTTGCCCTGCATCACCCAATTCTCAATGCTCTCTAAATATTTTTTTTGGATGACTTCATCTCAACTCCTGGTATTGCCTTCCGTGTCCCCTCCAAGCTTGTTTTCAAGACAAGAGGTGTGCACCGATCAATATATTTGTGTCTTCCTCATCGCAGACTGAGACATTGTCATCATTGAAGGCCCTGCTGAAGCACGTCGAGCAGAATCAGCTCACGCGCGACCTGGAGGGCACCTTCCATTACGACCACAGCCACTGGATGCACTTCAGACAGGTGAATGGGACGGAAGATGGACGGGAACAAACGTTGTGGCATACTGCATTTGTTAATCCATATCAGGAACAGTTTGTCAGCTAGCTAGCATGGTTATTCAGCAGCGTTAGAGTTTTTTTTCCACATCAAATTAAGCTAGTGCTGTCCGAACTAAGCCTTGCCGCATAAACTGATCAAGCCGACTTGGATGAGTGGCGAATGTCTTCTGAGACAACCAGAATAATCCAATTGGGACCAATATAATGTCCTGAGGAATAAAATGGCTGGGTTGAATGAGAATATTCACAGCCACGTTAAAAAAACATTTCTATGAAACTGTGACGGAAGAAAAAGTGCAGCCAGAGTAATTTATATCTTTTCACCATTTAAATCACATTAGCATGATTTCTGCCACCCTTGAGGGCAAATCACAACAATATTCAGAGACAAACGCACAACAATATGCTATGTTGTCACTTTTATGAGATGGATCGATCTTTTCTATTTGCCATTTGACTCACAATGAACTGTTCTCTAGCCCAGAAACATCATCATGGCATCTTCCATGACCAAGAAAATGGCCTGCTAAATCTTCTTTATTTTTTTTAACGCTTACAGAAAATAGAACCATTTGCTAGCAGCTGTAGCCAAGCCATTGCTTCCCTCCAGGAGTCAATCGCCACGTTGAGTGTCAATGGCAATCTGAAGACTTCTGAGGTAGAACCTGGACTAAAAAGTCACATTCTACCAAAGAAAAATGGAAATCAGCTGAAACATGATCTTTTATTTTTAGGAGGTGTCTCAGATGATGGAGCAGCAGAAGCATCTCATGAAATGCGTGCTGGAGGACAGCCATCTAAATAGGTTACGTCTGGAAGGAGGCACCATCCTTGCACGCATCAGGAAGGAAGAGGCCTGTGACAACGAGAGCTACAGGTACAGCTGCAGACAAGGCCTCTCGCTTCCTGTTAATGAAAAGATGACCTCGTGGTGAATATTTTTGCCTTGTCTTCAGGGATGCTGTAGATATGTTGAGTGCGCTGTACAACCAAGTGGACGAAGAGGTCCACGAGCTTGTCATTCTGTCCAACAAGTCTCAGAAGGACTTGGAAAGACTCCTGGAGGTGCGCAGGTTTGAGGAACGGACACAACAGGTGAGCCTTCGCTATTTCTCTCTTGGTAGCTCTTTCCTCTAGACCATAATATGCGAATAACTGCTCAATTTGATTTATTCTTTCTTTTCAGGTCAAAATGTGGTTCAATGTGGAGGGAGATAAACATCTCACACCTTTAGAATCACTCACTTTGTCTGTCAGCAACATAAAAGACATGAAGGAGAGCTTGGACCAATTTCTAAAAGAGTCAGTGGTAAATATCTTGACACAAACGAATGTTTTGAGACGCACCTCTACATGAATTAAGTCTTATTCTTCATCTGGACAACCATGATGAGGCTCTGTTTGTGAAGACAGCACATATGCGTTCAGGTATTAGAAAGTGGTGCATCTTGATTTTTGTGCAGGTGCAAGCCTCCTATAGCATGTTTGGGAATTTGGCAAACCAGGCTGCGCCCTGTTGGGCATTCCAGTGGTCCAAAGGCATTTTCCTTGACATGCCCCGGCACACCTGACAATTTGGTGGCTGAAAATAAATTCAATTTTACGACTGCTAAAAGCATGTCCAAGTTGTGGCGCAGGTGGTGGAACGTGAATTCTGTGTTCCAGGCACGTGTGGTCGGTCGATGTCATCAGATTCCAGAACAATGTGCATCGAAACCTCTGAGTCATTGTAGAAATCGCTTCATTGAACGCATCATTATTATGAATAAAATATTTGCATATAATTTTAAAAATCAGCCCCCTCACCATGGCACAACTATGGATGGGGGTGGCGGTCGGGCGTGAACACTAACTGAACGGGATGGAATGCGGTCACCAATTGTCCACTTCATAGCGGTGGACTGTGTTCGCTCTGGTCAATTTTATATCATCTGCAAGTGGAGAACAACTTGCAGTTCCTTATAAATGTACTTTGAATGTGTGAAACTCTTGCATGGACTTGCCATGTAGACCGTTTACCTCCATTGCTGAATTCAAAGGGAATAAGAGGTTTCCATTGGCTGGGAAGCAAGTCGGCTGTGTTCATGCCCTCAATGGCGCAAACACCCGTTTCTAAAGATCTGCAAAAACACCAGAAGAAAAAAAAAAAACCTCCACCCATGTGCACAATTAGGCCACACTTTGCAGTAGACTGAAACTGGGCACAGAAACATGGCCCTGTATGTCCCAACTTCTGTCATCATGTACATGATCTGTAAGCGTAATGTCATCAGTTGTCCTTCTGTTGGTTGACAGCACCAGCAGAAGCATGCCCTGCAGATGGTGAAAGAGTCACCACAGTCTCTTCCTGCCTCAGTTTCCTCGGAATTCAAGCAACATATTGTCTCCATCTTGAGCAGAGCGGAGAAGAGGAAAGCAAACTTGGACATACTTGCAAACCTTTATGAGTTTTACGACTCGGTAAGTGTAAAACTTAACAGTTCTTTCATTTTGGCAGAGACGATGTAAAGTTGCTGCTTATTGAGACTTTCTTTACAAACATATATTAGATATCTGTAGTCTATTTCTGTATGACCAAGTGAAATTGGGGCACCCATTGTTTTATGATAGCCTGGTTCTAGATTCAGGTTCATATACTGCAAAAACCGTCCAAAGCAGTGAGCTTTCTTTTAAACATTCACAGGTAAACCAATGGAGGGAGCACTGCCAGGACTACGTCAGTCACGTTAGCACTTCAGATGAAGCGCTTTCATCTGCCGTGGTCCAGATCCTGCAGGATTACTGCACCGAGGCCTCCAAGTTCTCCATGGAGAACTTCAGTACACTGAATGATATGGTGCTCTCCCTGGAATGTCCTCAGCAAGTGCAGCAGTGGAACGCAGTGTGGCACAGATGTCAGGAGACCAAGCAGCAGCTGGAGGACACTTTGGCCCGAGCCACAAGGGCATCTTCAGACTCCATTTCCTCTGAACCTCCGGATGTTTTAAAGCCTGCAGAGATCCAAATTAGTGTATCGGACAATAGTGAATGTGGGCTTCTGGCGGAAGGTTCTTCTTGCCCCAGCAGGACAACTATGCCACTGACTGTGGAGGACACCAAGCCGCATTCTGATGAGCCTTTCTCCAAAAGCCCCTCTGGTTCGATCGTCTCCACGTCACGCTTTACTTTCCCGCCAGACAGCAAGATGAGCCCGTCGTTGTTTGATGACACGGACAGCGACTGCACAATCGACTCCACTATCTCATGCCACTCAGAGCCCATCTTCTCCGCAGTTTCCCGAGTCCGCAAGTCACCAATGAAGAAGATCATGAAGAAGACCATGAGCTACGAGCTGACGCCAAGGGACAGCAGCCATACAGACACCAGCCATGTGCATGGATACACGGGAGTGTACATCAAGGGTCTGGAGGTGGCCAATAATGTGTCTGCCGAGAAGAAACTGCAGAGACCTGATCTCATGAGCCCGGCGTTAGGACGCAGTCGCAGCATGTCTACGCCCTCCAGGATGCACAACAGACACAGTGAGGGTGATGGAAAGAAACAGAGCAGGTCAGAACGCTTTGTGTTGTCAATATAAGAATACTTTCAGAAAGGCAACTCACCTTCATACGTTTTGTTAAGACTGGCTATGTACGGTGTGGTGTGATTGTCCTCGTATTTATGTGTTGAACTGCTTTCCCGGTGTTTAACGCATTCACTCCCAAAGACGTTTTTAAACGTCGTTTCAGACTTAGTCTAGAATTGGCTGGTACTGAATGAGTTAATGATGTATTCAATATGATGTTTTTCTGTTCCTAGTAAAGTGCAGCACATTATGGACGAGATGATCTCCACAGAGAGGGAGTATGTTCGCTCTCTCAGCTATGTCATTGAGCATTATTTCCCTGAGATGGAGCGTCTAGATCTGCCCCAGGACCTGCGCGGGAAACGAAGCATTATTTTCGGGAATGTGGAGAAGCTATGGGACTTTCACAGCCAGTACTTCCTCAAGGACCTGGAGTCGTGCGCCCACTCCCCGCTGTCCATCAGCAGCTGCTTTCTCCGACATGTGAGTGTGTGCAGACCGAAAGTCGGCATGCCCCGAGGAGGCCCACCGGAAAAAAAAAAGTTCCATCAACAATCAGAGGCTTTAGATATCTAGTTAGACAATTAAAGGTAACGTTTTCAGGGTCATGGTTTTGTTATCGCCAGTGATGTTTTGTATGGGGGCAAAAAAACGTGTCTATGGAGACAAAAAAATGTAAATTCTAAACCATCAACAGAATTGCACACATTTTTCCAGGTCACGCTACATGCTCAGACCATCCAAGCATGACATTCAGATTCTGTGATTTATGACTAACACACGTTAAATAAATTGCTCTCAAAATTACTCTTAGGGATTGTAAGGAGTATTTGCACATATTTTTTATTTGACTTTCTAGTCGGTATTTAGTATAAATAGTGAAAACAATTTGACAGTGTTAAAAAATTATTGACAATAATATGTGCAACTTTAATGACAGGAACATCAAGATGCATGAAGATAGCTTTTAAACTTCAAGTTTGCCTGTAGTTTTCTTGCTAATCTTCTGAGACAACACTCTTCTTCATTTTCTCTGGTCCATGTTTAGCGTGGTCCACACCATGTCACAATTTCCCACCCTTTAATTATGCAAAATGACCGATTACAAGATTGAAAGTACCTGTGATGCCAATTAGAGGACACACCTTTGGTTGAACATGGTCAGGGCCATATTTTTTTCAGTCTTTTCTAGGGGGTAATATGATATTTGAGTCTGTTCATTTTTTTCCCAGAAATGATAACAACGATTCACATCCAATGTCCCGTTATTATTGCATTTGTCAGACTGAAGTACTTCTGTGACTACTGTGGGGTTTTTTTCTCAGTAACAGAGGGGTACCAACTATTGTGTCCACATTTGTATGCGGTTGGATATTTTAGGGAAGTGCACACAGTTCAGCCGTGCAGTTCGTAACTTACAGCTCATCTGGTTTAAATCACTTACTGTATACAGTGTTTACAAGAGCATACTGACATGCCAGTTTATTTTCTGGAGTGTTCTAACTTGTTAATTTTGTGTGTGTGTGTGTGTGTGTGTGTGTGTGTGTGTGTGTGTGTGTGTGTGTGTGTGTGTGTGTGTGTGTGTGTACGTGTACGTGTGTGTGTACGTGTGTGTGTGTATGCAGGAGGATCAGTTTGGAATGTATGCCCTGTACAGCAAGAATAAGCCTCAGTCCGACTCCCTGCTCAGCAGCCATGGGAACGAATTCTTTAAGGTGCGTCTGGAAACTCTGGTAACATTCTTCACTGGTTGAAAAGGTCAGCACCGATCCACAATGGTGCAACAAAAAAGGAAGTGAAAAAAATAAGTCAAATGAATAATGTATTGTTAAGTTTGTTGCTCAATATGCAAAATCGCCAAAAATGTTTAGAAAAGTGACATTTTTAGTGTTGGTAATACTGATTCATGAAACACGCGAAAAAGGCCTTTTCCTCCATAATTTCAGAAAAAAAATGTTTACCTTTTTTCAGAATAAACAACTCGATCTGGGTGACAAAATGGACCTGGCATCCTACCTGCTCAAGCCCATCCAGAGGATGAGTAAATATGCGCTGCTGCTCAAGGACCTCATCAAGGAGTGCGGCCAGTCACAAGCGCAAGAGCTGAGCGACCTTCGCACCGCCGAGGAGATGGTCAAGTTTCAGCTTCGCCACGGCAATGACCTGCTGGCGATGGACGCCATTCGGGGCTGTGATGTAAGAACACAAAGTGCACACTGTATGGTCAAAAGTATTGCGGCATCCCCCTCGGAAGTCAGTCATGGTTTGGATTTAGCGGTATCCCAATTGTAACGTGGTGCCTTGACTTCCAAGTTGAACTAATTCTGTGACCACACATACAGTCCTTTCGGAAAACATCTTTCCCAAGTCAAAAGAATGGAATGACTCTGCACCAGTCCCACAAGAGAATACCAACAAGAGTGTTTTCTGATCGGCACACCTTGGCCACCGGAGAACAGAATAATACGATGTACATATGACATCAAAACTAATTTTCCATCTAAGTGACTCAGTAAACCTCAGTAATGGTTGTCATTCTTTGCAGAGGATAAAGAATACATGCCTGTGTTTGCATCATTTTTTTTTTGTTTAAATATCCGTTGCTTAAAGAGTTGTGACCACCACATCGTTAATGCTAGTTTCATTAGCCCTGTCTACAATGTTTTGTATTGTCTGTTAGCCTGAAGCTAGTGGATTCTTTTATTTTATTTTTTAATAAATTGTGCGTTTTGAATGACACAAAAAACATGTAATTCCTTTTCTGTTTACACTTAACTGGGAGTGATAAGAAATGGCTTGAGGCAAAAGAATGAAAATGTCCACAGAAAAGCTTGAAAATCTTAAAGGAAGCTTGTGTCCCAATACTCTTATCCAGAGTGTATTTTTGAACTTGATGTCATCTTCTTTTGTATTCAGTAGAGTAAAGTCAGCATCCCACCAGAACTTCCATTGTTGTATGTGACGCATTTGACCCGAGGTGTTTCCTGTCTAGGTGAACCTAAAAGAACAGGGTCAACTTCGCTGCCAAGATGAGTTCATTGTCTGGTGTGGACGCAGGAAGTACCTCCGCCATGTCTTCTTGTTTGAAGACCTCATCCTCTTCAGCAAGACCAAAAAGATAGAAGGAGGATATGACATTTACATCTATAAACAATCCTACAAAGTAAGATTTTTTGTTTGTTTGTTTCGGTGTCAGCTGGTCTTTCAGCACTTTTTCGGTTGCATAAACAGACCAATTTATTCTTATTTTTTTGAAATAGACAGCAGAGATAGGTATGACTGAAAATGTTGGCGATAGCGGTCTGCGCTTTGAGATTTGGTTCCGGCGAAGGAAGTCCCAGGACACGTTCATCCTCCAAGCAAGCTCTGTGGAGATCAAGGCGGTGTGGACTTCCATTATCGGGAAGATCTTGTGGAGGCAGGCATTACGAAACAGGGGTGTGTTTCTTTATCTAGATGTATCCATTGATTGCGATGGTTTAACGTTTAGTTTAAAGCAGGGGTCCCCAACCGCCGGTCCGCGGACCGGTACCGGTCCGCAGGGCATTTGGTACCGGGCCGCACAGAAAGAACTTGCCTTAATTCCGTTTTATTTATTTCGGAATACGAAAGATGTTTTATTTTGAAAAATTACCGGATTCTCCGTTACATCTGTCTGCGTCACGCTTGACTCACGTCAAGCCACGCTTCTCCGTCACGTGACTGATTACGCTAAAAACAACGCTGGAGGTCGCAAAATGAGTTAAAAAAAAACAGCTGGAGATCGCAAATGACGGCGGCCTTAAAAGTACGTTCGAGACAACTGGATTAAAGTTATGGCTGAATACTCTGAGATCGCCACAATAGCACTGTTGCTATTTCCGACATCCTACCTGTGTGAGGTGGGGGGTTTCTGCAGCAACGGCGACTAAAGCAAAATTACGAAGTAGACTGGACATAAACCACACACTTGAGGTGTC